>WURT03010493.1:0-16434 GCA_009936505.3 Holothuria glaberrima
TATCATTGGCAAAGCTTTGAACTGATCATATTACAAATTGTCATTATTTTGTGATATTATTCATATGTTGTGGCTGCGCGGAAGGTAAGAGGTGCTGTCTAAGAGAAGAGGATGACATCCTATACACTTTGAGAAATTTTTGTCTATGTGAGACGGCTTGGATCCAAAATCTTTGGTAAAGCTTTGGACTCATAACATGATCTGAACTTTCAATTATTTACTGAATTCTTCGGCTGTGACATGCATGGCACCCCCACAAGAAGTCTGGTATCTTCCCCCCTAGCGCTCTTAGAATGACAGCCTTGGGCTTGGTGTTCAGCATAAGCAATGGAGAAGGGAAAACAAGCCAGTGAGCCACAATTGAAAAAAAGGCCATGGCCGGAGCGACTTGTACCAGTTGGTTACAAACTGAGGAGTAAAACCTCATCTGACTAACATAGTATGACACGTGGGGTAGGCATTATCAGTTGGTGCTTAGCCATAGTGTAAGCTTTGCAAGAAAATGGGGGGGGGGGAATACACATTTTAAACTTTACAAGTTGCACCTAAGCATTCTTTACTTTTAAATTTCATGCTTTAGAAATAAATTTAGATTTCAAGAAGAAAAATTAGATTTGATTTAAAGGGGGAATGTAGTCACCCCAATTTGAATTAGTGTACCCGGGCATACTATTTCATGAATGGCTCTTGAGAATCCATGTTGCAATATGTTTCTAACTGGAAGAGTTGAGAAATTTATGTATCAACTAACTCCTTATAGTTCACCTTCAATATGCAGTATTTATGATCTAACATATATCTTGAAACTTACTTGAAGTGAAATAAGTGGCTATTTGTGAGATTTTGCTGTTGTTCAAAATAAGTTTGCAGCAATTCCTTATGTCCTTTCATTGAAAGCTACTATCTCATTGAATTTAGATAATAATAATAAAAGGTAGGCTAATCATTGGCTATTTTATCATTAGCCTGTGTATATGGTGATGTATTCGAGTGGAAGATGGTTCATTCCTCAGGCTGAGAAAATGACATAAAAAGCATCCAAGGTGAGAGTCCAGGTATCTCCTTGGGAAAATATGGGGAAAAAGGAACCCTTAAATGCAATTTTCCAGGGTCTTAGGACCTTGAAATCATAAATTTTTGGACAGTAGATTTGTCAGCATTTCTGAATTTTGTGAAGTTGGCCAACTTTCATTTATGGTTTGGAAATCTAAAGCTACTGCCTTGAACACAGACATTAAATGAAAAATATAGGAAATACAGGAGGTTTTCCCTTTTTATAGGAAAATATATGCTAATTTTCAAAATATAGGATAATATAGGAAATAAAGGATCATTGGGAGCCCTGATTCAGTGCCCTCCACATATTTTCAAGAGAGGGGGACGACCACACACATGATCACAAATCACACTGATTCCCTGATATATGATTATTCCCAGCCAAAAAGGAAAGAATGTATGTAATTTTTTGCTTCCAGTATGATGGTGGAATTTTTTTAAGTGGGCAGTTGCTGTTACAGGGGGGGTGGCAATTTTCACTCAGGGGGCAGGCTGCCCCCTAAAACCCCTCATGGAGAACACTGACATTCATTCCTCCTCATTTCTCTGTTTCAATTTTTACTTTCCTTTTTGTACAATTACTCCACTCCCAAAGGAAGCTAAATTGAGACATAACTCTGATGTAGACAAGATAAAACACAAAATATGGACTCTTACTTCCAATGGGCGTACGAACTGGAAAATTTGAACTGAGACTGCAGGGATTCACATGGGCATGGGAGCATGCCTTGACCGTTATCACGACATCTGTGTCTCCATAAATCTCCAGGCCAACAGTAGTTGTGTCTACCATTCGACTTTTAGTCTTACAATCTCTGCAGAGTACCTGATACTTGTCCAGCTCTCCATTCATCTTTAAAGGAGCATCCCATGCCAACTGGAGCCAGGTGCTGTTTAAACTGACCACACTCAAGTTACGAGGTGGTTCTGGGGCTGCATAGAAATGTATTAAAAAAAATTTAAGGTTGTGTTCCTCAGAGAGACAACAGCACAAAACAACTCCATGTCTGGCAATTTTTTAAGTTGGATGGCACAAATCTTATTTCATTTAAATTACATCAGCTCAAAACAATATTAACCTTAAAGAAAATAAATGATACTTAACCACTGTTTGATGCCTTTGCTACCCGAAATGGAATCCCAGACATAGAAAAGTAACATGTGCCAAGCAGAATCCTTAACAGAATTAAACATGGCAAGGGAAAATTTGGCCTGATCTGCTTTATTTTTACTTTCACCTTTGGACTAACTTTTGTTGCCTCCAAATACTTTGTGACTGACATTTACAATATTGGGCACAACCTACAAATATTTGAACACATTGATCAAGTTAATAGAAATGGCTTAGTGCTTTTTAAGTTAAAGGAAACTAAGTTTCCCAAGCTTGTTAACTTACAAGCTTATTGTGTTGAAAGGTCTATCAGTTCTCGTGCCACGATGTGAATGATATCAAAGAAATTTCAAAAAGATGACAAAAGACTGATTGTCTTCATTTTGAATTCCTTTTAAAGACCATAGCAACTCACAATACAATGATATTATTGTGCATTATTCTCTGACATTTCAATCTCGCTTAACACCTGACGGGTAGGTCTGAGAAACGTTCTACCATGAAGTGGTTAATTCCAATCACTGCAATGTTATACTTTTTAGGAATGCCTATTAGGCACCCCAAAAGTAGGAGGGCTATGTATGGAAAGCCTAGTAAATAAAAATTCAGTCACTGATGCTATTGTTAGTTAGATGAGGTTTTATGGCTCAGTTTCTAACCAACTGGTTTAAGTCGGGCCGGCTGATGCTTTTGTAATTCTACAGCTACACAGAAAGAATCAGTAGAGTAGGCTAATCCTATACCATTTATTCATTTTTCACAGAGATAGTTCAAGTTGATAACAGAAAAATAATGGTTGTATTTTACTGAAGTCAAAATCTGTACCAATCAAAATACTTTAGTAGCATGACAAATGTGAAATCTAGGCTGAAATTGCACATAGGTTGTTTAAGATACTAGAATGACCAAAATGACCAGTTCTGATAAATGGGGTTTCAGATAAATGGTGCTAGATAAATGGGGGTTATGGAAATTTTATCATAGAAAACATGCAGTGAAGTTGCAATGTATTTTTCAAAACTGCTGCACAGCATTTAAGGATATCTAAATGCTTTAACAAGAAAGGAAATATGTTGACGAATTGGCAGTGTTTACCAAACCCGACTCCAACCTATAGTACTCACTTCCTTGCGCAGTCCATTGTTGAATCATATCTGTGTAAGGGCTGCATCCTGCTTCAGTGGCTGCACATATCCTCAGTTTGTACTGTGTGTATGGTTCTAAGCCTTCTAGGTGATAGATATGACTTGCTTGATCCACATTCACTGCACTGAAAGTATGATTTTTTCCTGTAACTGGAGAGAACATTCAAGGTTACATGAACACAGCATCACAGAATGTTTCTGAAAATACTATATAATTTGAGGTGAATACAATATTACAATAGGGCCAATCCATCCAATTGCTTACTTTCCATCTCCTCCAGTTTGCAGTTCATTGGACATACCATTTATAGGAGTTTGTGACAGTTTTCACAAATTTGGCTACTGATGTACATTTTGACCTGCTAAGCAAAAACATTTCTTGACACACTTTTTTGCAAAACTTTGGCAAATGTGATCTTTGACTTACATTTTGACCTTTGACCCCACCCTCTGACATCACCAATTACACATGCACAAGTTTTCATGGTCAGGTACCCACCCACCAAGTTTGAAGCGATTGGGCTGGCAGTTTAGGATGAGTTGTGGACACACTTCTTTGATCCCACACAAATACACACACATTTCTGATGTTAGGTGAAGTACAACATCTCACCTCCCCATAGATTACATGTACAGAGATGAGATAAAAATGATTTGGTGTTAACAGCAGCCCCCATTAAGATAAAAAAATAATGCTAAATTTAAAGAAAGGTCATAAGAAGGGAGAGATCAAAATGGAAGAAAGCTATGATACAGCAAACTTATGAAACCTTAAAGTCATAATACCACTCTGTGAGTACTAACAGTACTAAAGGTATTGTTGATTTCAAAATGGGATGTGGTAGAATCTGTATACAAGTTTCAGGCAGGGATGCAGTGGAAAACTCCACAAGATCTTTTATACTGAACTAAGTCAACTAAGAAAATTTGGAACCACCTGAAACCTCCTCAAGAGATGCCACTCAGCAACTACAAGTTTTGCATGCACTTTGGGTGAGGTCAATGAATTCCCACTATCTCTGTGTCACATAGAACATACTACGAGATATTTAGTGTGCACGAAAACAAAGTAACTAGAATACAAATAGGCCTTGTGATTCCTAGCCATAGAAAATGGTGGGATTTTTGGGGGAATCCTTGGAAAATTTTGCTTTTCGACCTCTGGTGACCCCAGACGACCTTTGACCTCCACCAAAAACAACACGGTTCTTCCTCTCAACATGGCAAATCTATATACCAAATGTGAAGTGTCAGTCACTGCTATCTTGAGAAATTGTGTTTACAAGCCATTTACAACGTTTTTGCTGTTTCATAACTGGCGACCTAAAATGACCTTTGACCTCTGCCAAAAACAATAGGGTTCTTCCTCTTTATATAACAAATATATAAACCAAATACAAGAACTGTCAGTCATTGCTATCTTGAGAAATCACGTTTACAAGGTTTTCTGTTTTTCACCACTGGAAACCTTAAATGATCTTTCATCTCCACCAAAAACAATAGGGTTCATCCTCTCAACATGACAAATCTATATATCAAATGAGTGCCAGTCATTGCTATCTTGAGATATGATGTTTACAAGCCATTTATTACAAGGACTTCAGTTTAACCTTCGGTGATCTCAAATGACGTTTGACCTCCACCACAAACAACAGGGTTCTTTCCCTCAACGTGACAAATTTATGTACAAAATATGAAAAATGTCGGCACGCCACTGCTATCTTGAGATATTGTGTTTACCAGCCATTTTCAAGGTTTTTGCAGTTTAACCCTCTGGTGACCTCAAAGACTTTTGACCTCCACCAAAAACAATAAGGTTCTTCCGCTCAACATGAAAAATCTATATACCAAGTATGAAAACCGTTGGTCATTCCTATCTCGAGATATCATGTTTACAAAGTTTTTTCGGTTTTTAACCTCTGGTGACCTCAAATGGCCTTTGACCTCCACCAAAAACTATAGGGTTCTTCCCCTCAATATGACGAATCTATACATCAAATACGAAAAGTGTCGGTCATTGCTATCTTGAGATAACGTGTTTACAAGCCAAGTGTCACATAAACACATACACACAGAAGTAGGTTTTACATACAAACTGAGGACCTCATTGTTATCTCCTTTGTGTTTGCTTCCTTAACCATAACCTTAACAATAGGCTGTCTATTGTTGAAATTTGGAGGACTTGAGAAATCTATTGAATTTCTTTTAGAGGACCTGAAATCCATTGTTTGGGTCCCCAGTCTGAATGCCAAACAAACTCACCTATACACACATGCACAACATCACCATCACATAGATTCCTTACCTGCCTTCGGCAAGGAATCAATAAATACTTGAAAACACTACCCATACAGGTGACGTCAGTCATTGCAAGTATCTTCCTGCTAGGCATAGTACATCTGCAGTAAAAATGGTCTTTGTACTTTAACACCCCAGCAGGACCTTTAAAACAACTATGATCAGACTTGTAGTGAGTACGTACTTGTACTCATGGGTTTGCACTACTGCCTCCACTTGTACTTGTGAGAATTAAGTTGTACTCGTACTCATACTCACAGATTTTGAAAACTCATGCAAAATTTTGTAACTTTACTCATGAAAAAGGACTGACTCATACTCATAGCCTCAACACATACACTGCCCTTGTGCTCATACTCACGACATTGTACTTGCACTACAAATCTGATTATGTTATAATGCACACTTGATGGGCAAATTATACAACCAGACTTCAGAGTTGTTAGTGAAATACCCCTTCATAGTGTCTATCCAACACTGGTTGTAACTACTCATGCACACAAAAGGTGTGTTAGAAGTACATTTAAAAGCACGACAGCCATACAAATAATACTTGATGAGCAACATGGCAAACAACCAAGAGGGACCTAATGTTAAGTGAACTAGATGCAGGACTTGCGTGTGCATGTCTTCACTTACTTGTGAATGTTTTTTCATGGGTAATTAAATGGAACAATAAAAACAGCTGTAAAGAATATTTAAAATAGTTCAAACCAAACCCATAAAATTACCTCCAATGCATTCCTCTTCCTCCACAACACAGTACTGGATCACATAAAACCGAATGAGTCCATTGTGGGATCCACTAGGCTCTGTCCACTGAAGTTGTAATGATTCTGGTGTATTCCTCCCATCAGCAGAAAAACCCAGTGGAGGAGATTCTGGGACTGAAAGATAAAGAAACCACCTCAGCCCACAGATTCTCAATGTTACTTAAGAAAACGTACAGCAGCTCTGCAACAACATTTCACAGTCTGTCCTTTAGACGTCATTATTAGAACTCTGATAAGTATCCCCTACACATCAACTTTCCCACTCTTAGAATCCTACCTCTCAATGCCTTTCCCTCCCCACCCCACTCCCCCCCCATACTCACAAAAGAAACACCCTAAATGTGATTTTACTAGCACACAACCACACTTCATTTCAACTACAAAACCCGAATTACGCAGACTTATTCCTCATTTTCTTGTGGCAAACTTCTTTTAAAACAAAACAGTGAAAGCAGCCATGAAGTTGATTAACTTGATTTGTTGAGACTTACCTCCTTGCTTACTTTTACCCTCTCGGACTGCTTGCCGTCCACATTTTCCTGACAGATTCACAGCACAAACATAAAACTTATAAAGCTGGTATGTGACCAGGCCAGTAATGGTATAGCTGAAGTGTTCCTCGCCTTCCATTTTCTGAAGGGTGTAGTTTAATCTAGATGAGAAAGGAAGAGTAATTCACATTGCAGAGATAGGAATCTGATTAAACCAGTTTCAGCAACAATTAAATTAACCAAGACACAAGTACAGGCAGTTTAGCCCTCTAGGGTTCCTCAGTTGATACATATTACTTAAAACAGAACTAAAAAATGGAATTTGAGCTCTCCAAAACATTAACATGGATGTTTGCTCATGAATATTCATTACTTCACTCTTAACTTTCAGATGTGAATGTTATATGCATGTGAATGTTATATGCTCATAAAACATTACAATACCTATGACCATTTATCATAACATTGAGAAATCATTTATTCTTGTACTATTTTTCACTCCTGGCCTTGCAACAATTTAGTTTGTCTCAATACTATCCCATCCCAACAGGTTGTACTTTTTGAAATACTCAAGAAGACTTCTTTGTTCAAGTGTTCTTGTGAGTGCCTTCAAGTGTCTTCTCCCAAAGATGTATAATTTATAACTGATTGAAAAAACCCTTCAATGCTAAAGTTCCTCTTGTCAATGAGTTGCCAGTGAGCAATTCCCAAATATTTCCTGGCAATGTGACGAGCAAATATCAAAATGCAGGGTCCATAAACTATTTTGAAGAGAGGCAAGCACTTCTCAATGACTGCTTTTTCTCAAGTGCATCATAGTTTGACAATGATTGAATAATAATGTTAGTTACAGTATTAAGAGGCGTAGAAGGTGAAAATGACAAGAGCATTGTCATATTTCTAAATATATGGATGACAAATGAATTTTCAAGCACTCCTCCTTGACAACCATATGAAATTACAGATTTTGCACTTTCAAAGGTGCTAAAAATGACTCCCTTAAAATTATGCACTTTCAAGGCTGCATACATACCAACCCTCAAAGGAGAAGGATGGGGAGGGGGGGAAGGGGGTGGCGTATAGCAAACACTGTACTTGAAAAAGTGACAAAGTGTCTTGTCTGTCATGTTCTAGACGAAAGGTGGACAACAGGCAAACTCTTATGCTAGTATTCAATACACAACTTTAATCAGGTGGGGGGCAGTAGGGGCTGTATTTGCTGGGTAGACCCCACTGGCATTTCAAGGTAAGCTAAAACTAATGAAACATCCAAGTGCCTTTTTACATACTACTTGGCATTTCAATAAACCAGTATGGTGAATACAAAATATTGGTAGTTAACACCCAATGTAAAATTTGTCTACATAATGAGATTTCACACTCAACATGGAATTACTGAAACAAGTAACTATGAAATCATCCTTACATATCAGTACTAAACATACTTTTCCACACCTTGAAAATATTTAAACTCCCTCACCCACAACTGTCCTTGTGGTGCCCCTCCCAAGGAAAGCCAAAACTATCCCACATATACATACACATGAAGTATGATGAATCCATACTTACCTTCCATTACTGCTTTCTTTCATCTCCCACTGAACATTAAACTGTGTAATGATACTGTTAGGTTCTTCTGGATCTTCCCATGACAGAATACCTGCACTTGTATTCAAGGCTACCCAGGTTAGTTGATCAGGGATCCCTGGGGCTGTCAAAAAATGGTACACACAAAAACTTTTGAACAGCTGAATTTTAACAAATTTGTGCATCCTTTTGCAACTTGAGGACTAGACACAGTGCACTCATGTCCACCATGTAACACAGACTGAAAATGGTACATTTTTAAAAGCACCAAAACTTACCACTGAAAAACATACCCCAGAAAAAAGGGAAATTAGCAACTAAAGCAACTGGGAATGTAAATGAAATACGCCAAATCTCCCAAAGAGCTGCTCTTCTAGGATGTAAGAATTAACATGAACCTTTGCATTCAGTTTCTCCTACCCTTAAAAGTGCATTCACAACAAAACCGAAGCTGCTGCGTTTTGTGGAGGGTGCACGTAAAATTATTTCCTAGAACAAATGAGGTCAAATTTATTTCAATGAAATTTTAGAAAATCACCCTATTCCTTCTGACGTAACAACTTTTGCTTCTCGCCAGCAAAACACAGAAGATTTTGGTTTTGGTGTGAAAGCCACCTTTACACTTATAAAATCTGGAAGAACATTACCAAATCTGCACCTAACTAGGTTCACAGAAAATTTTATCAGGGAGGTGTTAGGAAGGAGATACAACGACCAAATCTGTCAGACAATAAGTACTTGAAAATGATTTAATTTTCTTCAGGGCCTGTCATTTGATTGACAGGTCTCTTTATTCCTATTGTTAAGTCTCTGTTGACAAAACCCCTTTAATGATGATCTCCTCCTTTCTTTTTCAAGTAATCCCGAGACAAAGACTTTTGTTTATACATACTTTGAAGTTAGGTTTGTTCAGGATTTTCAGTAAAACGACTGGCAACAAACGTTTAAATAATGTACTTCAATTGTGCCCCCACAATTTTCATACATCACCTGCTGGAAACATTGTTCAAGACTATACATTTTTCTCAGGTTTTAGCAAATTTTTCCATCATTTGGAAACATATTCTAAAAGAAAGTTGTACAGACATTCTTAGCTAACTTTAATTGGAATGATGTTTAGTGTGATGAATAACGACTAAAGTTTAAAATTTGACATTTTTGCACGACGGCTGGCAAACGAAAAGTTAAAGAGTTCAGCGTAAGGGGTGTACCTTCTCCTTGTCATTTTGACAATGCATCACTGATCCTAGTTGACCTAGGTACTGAGATAAGAATTTTGAGAAGAAAAGCAAGATTACTGTTGGAAACGAACATTGCTTCAAAGATTCTATAGAAGTTGGATCTCCTTTCTAACACCTCCCTGGTTTCATAGATGTGTCCTCCTATCTCAGTTACATCTACATGTTAACAGGGTTCCAACTTAAGGTATCATGTAAGATTAAATGCTACTTACTGCCACTTTCATCATTTATGCTGGTTCTTGCCATGCCATGAGTGTAGTTGCCAACCTCATTGCCAGGAATAACATGGACCTTGTATGCACGGAATCTACTGATTTCTGACAAAAGTAAAATGACAAAAAATGATAAAAGTAAAATTGTTATGTTAAATATGTGATTAAAAATTGTTGAATATGTGATTCACAACAGTCTGGGAGATCATAAAGCAATGAAGAGCCTATCCAGCTAGACTGGATTAGCAGTATAAAGTGTCCCCTCATACAAGCTGTGTGTTGGGCCCATAGGGTATAAAGTTTAAGTGTCCCCTCATATAAGCTGTGTGTTGGGCCCATTGTGTATAGAGTTAAAGTGTCCCCTCATCTAAGCTGTGTGTTGGCACATTGGGTATAGAGTTAAAATGGCCCTTCATATAAGCTGTGCTGGGCCCATAAGGGATAGAGTTACAGTGTCCCTTCATATATGATGTGTGCTTGGCCCAATTAGGTATATAGACTTTAAAGTGTTCTTTTATATAAGCCATGTGTTTGGACTCATCTATCTTTTAACCAGACAACCAAAATACTTAGTGATTCCTTGCCCCTGGAATATAGTATAAAAATTGTAGCATGGTTTCAAAGTAGTAGTTTCATTATGAAGTTATAAAATCACTGCTGACATTTATGAGTTGAATGAAAGATCAATGTGCAGAGATCAAACATTTTGATATCATGATATCACCTCTCAGATTTATCAAGGATACCATGTTTTCAAATGGATATCATGTTTACATGGTATTGACCTTTTGACCTCTAGTGACTCAAATTGCCTTTGACCTCCAAAAATGATATGGGTCATCCACTAAACATGGTTCATCTACATGCTAAGTGTGAGATCCTTTACTGTTACCATTCTTGAGATATTGTGTTTAGCCCTTGTCAAGGTTTTCACATTTTGCCTTGTCTTGAACAAGCTATTATTCAATACAGGTAATCCACATGCTGAGTATGAGATTAATCAAATGATCATTCTTGTTGCAAAGTGTTTTCAAAGTATTGACCTTTTGACCACAGGTGACCCCAAATGATCTTTGACATCCACCAAAAATTTACTGGAGTATCAACCCTTCTAAAGATATTGTGTTTAGGAGTAATTTTCAAGGTACTCACCATTCAACCTATCTCGACTACAAATGGCCTTTGACCTCAAAAAAATGGTAGGGTCAAAAAAAATTGTAGGTATGAAGGACTGAATATAGTACATCCACAAAAAAGTATGATAGCAACAATGTTACCCTTCTTAAGATATCATGTATTTTCAAGGCACTCACTGGCTGACCTATCTTGACTACAAATGATCTCTGACCTCAAAAAATGGTAGGGAAGTAGTACTGAATATTTTACATTCACATAAAAAGCATGATATCCACCATGTTACCCTTCTTGAGATATCATCTCTATAAGGTTTTCAGCCTTAGATCTCTCGTGACCCCAAATGACCTTTGACCACCATCAAAACTGTAGGGATCATTAACTAAATATGGGTCATCCACATACTAGGATGAGATCCCCCACTGTTATCCTTTTTTGAGAAATCAAGTCAACAAGCACTTCTCAGGGTTTTCACTGTTTGAGACCTCCATTGACCCAAAATGATCCTAGTAGGAGCCTAGTACTCAAAGTGGGACATCTACATGCTAAGTATGAACTTCATAGAGGTTGCACTTCTTGAGACACAACATTTACAAGGTTTGGACTTTTTGACCTCTGGTGACCCCAAATGACCTTACACCTCAATATGGTGCACCCACATACTAAGTATGACAGCAATCTCTTTAGATAGTGTCTTAACAAGGTTCTCTTTCTCAGTGCTTAACCTCTGGTGACCTCATATGACCTTTGACCTCTACCAATAAGGTACTTCTATTACATATGATATATTAACATACAAAGTATGAGAACTGTCTGAACTATCTGATTACTGAGATATTGTAATAACAAGGTTTTCACTAATTTGACCTCTGGTGACCTCACATAACATTTGACCTACACCAAAATCAATAGCATACTTCTAAACATGATACACCCACATACCAAGTATGACACTAATCTGGGTTCCTTTTCTTCAGGTACTGTGTCAAAAAGCTTAGTGTCACAACACACCACACACACACACACATGCACGAACATGCCTGCATGAATGCACAGATTTCTTTACCTCACCACACGGAATCAAAAGGGCAATGGTAAGGATTTAATGTCATAGATTCCAAATATCATTTTAAATAAAAGCTCTAATGTACAATTAATCCAGGCAATTTTGAAGAGGGATAGTGACTTTCAAAATTCACCCAGAAGACAAATTTTTCATCAAGGATATGGCAACCTGCCACTCCTATTTCATGAATGCACAATCTACTTGTTTCAAAACTAAGCTTTTCCATTGCTTTCCTACTTTTCCTTTTTTTTTATATATTAATGTTTTTCAAGTAAAACTATACTTTCACAACTTCATTCACTTTACAACATTTTGCAATGCTATGAGAAGAGCATTGTGGTATACAAAACGATAAAGCCATGATTAAATATGACCTACAAACAACTTACTTGGTGAGACATATGTTGTTTCAGTGGTTGAGCCTGAAAACACAACTTCAGAGCTAGTGTTGTCAATCAGGTCAAAGTAGTACACAAAGTTGTCGCCACCTTTTTCTCCTTCCTCTAAGCCCTGATCAAAAAAAAAAAAAATGGTTAACAATTTTGACCACTGGAACAAATTATTGACACCATCCTACACATACCATTCAATGATGCTATGAGTAATCTGACCATGTCCTATACAATCATGCTAAAGCCTTAAGCGCGGGTCACACTACAGCGATTTCGGATCGGATTACGGTCTGATTTTTTTGGGTTTTAGAATCTTCTCCATCTCTGGTCGGAGGGAACCAAAAATTTGCCACTCTGTGTAAATATATGATTTGTATCTGAGGACTATGAAAAAGAAATGTATACTAATTATTTCGTGATGTCATATCGACAGACAGCTTTTATCGGACACGTGTTACATTTGATGGGCAAAAATGCCCATCAAATGTACATTATTAAGAATGAAGGACTTCAGTAAAAGCAGAGTGTAATAACAGTTAAATAACAGTTAAAATTTAACATACCTGCCAAGTTAATTTCACACTTCTTGAGTACCTGTCATCATGATCGATCTGTTCCTCTTTCCTCAAATCATCAATACTCCCAAGTGGTACTATAAGACAAGGAAAGGAAACCATTAACCAGAAAGTCCAAAGGCTTAGTGATTCCTTGCCATAGCAAATGTTGGGATTTTCTTGGGAATTCTTGGGAAATTTTGCATTTCAACCTCTAATGACCCCACATGACCTTTGACCTCCACAAAACAAAAAGGCTCTTCCTCCAACCATAAGGTTTCCATGTGCCACATATGAAATCTATCCAAGCTTCCTACCTTGAGTAATCATGTTGTAAAGGTTCTCAGACTTTGACCCCAGATGACGTTTGACCTCCAGCAAGGACACCGTGGTTCTTCTTTTCACCATAAGGTATGCACATACCAATTATGAAATCTTTCCAAGTTTCCTGCCTTGAGATATCTTGTTAACAAGGTTTTCAGTGCTTGACTCTGCATGACCCCAGATGACCTTTGACCTCCACTAGAAACAATAGCGTTCATCTTCTCACCATAATACATCCACATACTACATATGATGTCTATCCAAGCTTCCTGCCTAGAGATATTGTGTTTACAAGGTTTTTGGCTTTTGACCTATGGTAACCTCAACCAAAAACAATAGGGTTCTCCCTCTTAACATAAGAAGTCTATATACCAAACATGAAGAGTCAGTCATTGCTACCTTGAGATACAGTGACTAAAAGCCACTTACAAGGTTTTCGCAGTTTAACCTCCGGTGACCTGGAATGACATTTGACCTCCACCAAAAACAATAGGGTTCTTCTTCTCAACATGACAAATCTATATACCCAAATATGAAGTGTCGTTCATTCCTATCTCAAGATACCATGTTTACAAGGATTTCGCAGTTTAACCTCTTGTGACCTCAAATGACCTTTGACCTCCACCAAAAACAATAGGGTTCTTCTTCTTAACATGACAAATCTATATACGAAATATGAAAAGTGTCGGTCTTTCCTATCTCGAGATATCGTGTTTACAAGGCTTTCGGCTTTTGACCTCTGGTGACCTCAAATGACCTTTGACCTCCACCAAAAACAATAAGGTTCTTCCTCTCAACATAACAAATCTATATACCAAATATAAAATGTGTCGATCATTCCTATCTTGAGATATGTTTAAAAGCCATTTTCAAGGTTTTTGCAGTTTTCACCTCCGGAGACATAAAATGACCTTTGACCTTCACCAAAAACAAAAGGGTTCTCCCTCTCAACATGAAAAATCTACATACCAAATACGAAAAGCGCCGGTTATTGCTCGAGATATCGTGTTTACAAGGTTTTTTGGTTTTTGACCTCTGGTGACCTCTGACCTCCACCAAAAATACTAGGCTTCTTCCCCTCAACATGACAAATCCATATAACAATTATGAAAAGTGTCAGTCATTGCTATCTTGAGATACATGCTGCAACCCAGACACAGCTTAGGCGCACACATACATGCTGCAACCCCCAGACACAGCTTAGGAGCACACATACCCACATCCGATTCCTTATGGGGTACTAGGAAAGGACCCGATAGGGAATGAGAGGGAATTACACAGCAGCGAAGCTGCCCGCGAAGTAGGCAAGCTAGGCTACATGGTTGAGGGCGGGCTGCGCTGCAAGGCAGGCACGTGCAGCCGCGCATGACTTCTCATTGCAGTGACCGAATTTTCGGGTAGCTACTCCAGTTTCGAGCCGCACTCGAGCTAGGAAAGACTGCGAGAGCGGAGCTCGAGCCGGCTGTCTCGGTACCTGCTAAGGACATGTTTGTGAGTACACACACACACATGACATCACCATCGCATAGATTCCTTGCCTGCCTTCGGCAAGGAATCAAAAACCGGCCATTTTGCACCTGCACTATGTTTTCCATATGTTTCATCATAATATGTTCAAACAAGTTCAGAATAAGAGAGGAAACAAATGATAGTGTGTCTTGGCCAAAAAAAATAAAATAAAAATATCAAACAATGCTAGGTAGCAAGGTATTACTTTGATGAACAACAAGTGAAAACCGTTTCCTACCAAAACGTAAAGGCCACAGAAACATGCAATAAGTAAATTCAAAGGAAACCATCTTTTGACTGCCAGTTTACTTGCACCACTGTTTAAACAACATATTCACATAGAATATTGATCCTTTTCACAAGGGTAGGGAGCTCCTTCCATGTACCAGAGGATAATATGTTTATAAAATATGCAACCTTGTTTCTTATGAAAAGTGCGGTATCAAAACAAGTTTTAGAAAACATATTGAAAGTTCGAAGCTGATTCATAGACACATCTACGTTGTGCATCACTTATCAGCAAGTATACTTCAACACTTTGATAGGATGCTACCCTAGACCTACATCCCCTTTCATTATGATGTTGTATCGGCCATCACAGTGTTTGTGCAAACGTGCCTCAGCAGTTCTATAGAACAATCACGTACATGCCTCAACATCCCAACAGTAAAATACCTGACTTTTCTCAACAGTGCCTTTTAAAAGACTGGTTATTCAGTGGCTTCACTGCAAAACCACAAACATACACAACACTTGGCTTTACTCCCTTTGACAACAAATACTGCACCTTGCTCAGTGTTTGTCATATTTTTTTAAACATGTCAACTCTTGCTTTTGATAATGAAACCTTATAACAGCATCAAAGTTACACACACAAAAAAAAAACCCCAATAAATACCTGTTTTCAGGGTCTTCACTGTTACTTCTGGTGAATAATCACTTTCCCTGTTCGACTTCCTAAGATATACCGATCTTGCCCGTATGGTGTAGTAAGTGTTAGAATATAGGGAGTGAACATCATGATTTAGCACATTGTTGTTATCTGTCTCTTCAACGACCTGCAACAAACACCACCAAAAGGAAAGATATCATAACTGCTATGTTGGTGACAAAACAAAATGTCTTGGTATACTGCTCATGCTACGCTTACTAACAAGTATACTCACTCAAAGTCGACAGGAAAAACTGGTTGCAAAAAACAGAGCTAAAAATAGTAGAACAAGATTTCTTGGATACAAGAGATTTACAGTCATTAATTAGTCTCATATCCCCCCCCCACCCCCCAGCTATCCATAACCCTGTCTCTAATGTGAAGTTATTGTGATAAAGATAGCCAGTATCTGAGTTTTGCATGGCTGATATACTCAATCATTTCATTAAAAAAAAAACAAGAGCCAAATGGGCACTATCGTTCCTTGCTAAATGTAATGAAACTGAGCCAAGAGCACAGCAAAAAAAATTTTCAGCTAATGTGAAGTTTGCCTGTAATTCTGGTGACTGCTACATGGTCTTCAAAGTTGTTGGCAATGAAAGTTTACTTC
>WURT03010504.1:4894-16430 GCA_009936505.3 Holothuria glaberrima
CAACACCCCCAAACATTTATTAACTGAAACTTATAAAAATATTTTATAACATAGAAGTTTATTACATCTTCCTACAAGTGCAGTGTAATACCACTTTATGAACCTTTTGATTGAGCTGGTATGTTTATTAAAAGTAACTTACTGTATCATGTTAGGCTGAAAGGGCCACCTAGTATAGAGATCTTTTGTTGGGTTACATCAGCTGAAAGGGTCTTTTGCTTTCTAGTGGCAATAAGGAGACAAAAATACATGTCAAACACACCCAAAGGAAGAGCATACATGCCACTTTTAGCTGATTGCAACCTATCATTTGAAGAGATGATTCCTCCTACATGTGATTACAGCTTTATGCAACATCCCCACATGCCAAGCAACCTTACATGTCTCTGTGTAACCTTGGGGGAATAGAGGGTGTGCAATTGAACTTTTGGTTAGCTCAAGGACAAAAGAGATATTGAAATTGTCAGGAGTCAAGCAGCAATTCATCACAGCTTATTAACCAATTTTCTTCCATGGTTATCTATACAAAGTTATTTTGTGTGGAAGTATCCTTATATTATAGATATTCAGTTACTCCCTTTTCATAATGCCTTGAAAAAATATCTCTTCCATATAATAAATATTTCTGTTGTAAAATTTGTAAATCCTTGGCAAGATTTAGAGTATTAAAGTTTCATTTTTAAGTGTCAATGTTTTAAACTCATATTTCAGGTGACTCCAGACTATCTACAGACTGTCTGTCAAAGACTCTTTTCAAACCAGTTAAGAGAATCAGTAGATGTCAACAGACCTCCAACTGTAAGTCTCTTTCTTGTTCATTACAGCATCTCTTTTCATACTCTCATTCTCCAGTTCACATGTGGACAAAAGTTTTCTTGATGTAGTGAACGTTATCCAGACCTGAAAGGAGGAGGGGGGGGGTTGGAGGAAGGGGCCAAGGGGAGTTCAAACGCCTTGTGTTTTCAGTTAAGGAAAATCTAATTAAGTTATCAGGTAGATACAGTACAAGTGGAAGATACAAATGAGCTAGCAGCTTTGGACAAGAGGAAATTAAGACAGTCATCAAGTCTTCTCAAAATTTAAGTCAATAAAAAAGCATGCAACATTCTGAAGTCAAATTTTGTTAAATTTAGGTGAGATAATTGTATTACATTAGCCTTACCCTAAAAGTGAAGATCATTGTCAGTGTTTGCATAATGACATTGACCATAAAGTACAAAGTTGCTTTCTCAGCTGTCATGTTAGAGTATTGACAAATAAAAGAATATATGGCAAAGCTGTTTGATTTACAAAATTAGTCTTGAAGATGACAGATCATTGTTGTATAATTCTGTGGTAACCAAATTTGCATTCCAGTTATTTTATGCTTACAAATAATAGAATTCATACAAATTTTGAAAATGATTTTGTTTAATTTCTTTTTGAAGGCTAACTCATTGTTGAAAGCTTCATATGCTCAGTACAGGTAAGAATGACACAGATCAGCTATTTAATTATTTAGTGCATACATGGAATTTTAACCACTATGAAATTTATTGAACCCCATTCTGATTGTTTTAAACTACTGTTGGAACACACCAGCTTAAGATGAAGCCCATTTGTCAAATTAAGCACCTTGGTTTTGTTCTTAAGTCATTCCTATCTTTCTTTGGTTGAAAATTTTAATTATTCAGCTTATTGAAACATTCCACTTAATATTTAAATTAGTTAGGTGTGTGACATATTGTGTATATATTCTTCTATGTATACTCTTAGAATGTTGTCTGAAAATGCTTTTTAACTGATGTTTGCAGGAAAGAAGGAAATCCCTTTACTTGTTTGTTTACTTTTTGTGTAATGGTGTACAGAATGTTTAAGCATGACTAAACATATCAGACATTAACTGTTAATACAAGCATGTTCAACATGGACTATTCACATTGACACTGGTTGTGGTCTAGTCTGACATATATATCTCAAGGGGTGTGATGATGGACTCCTATCTTTCCAGTCACAAGTATTTGTAGTACATGGATGTGTTAATGCGGCAGTTAGGAAAGAAAGGAGAAACATACACATTACCCTTGAAATGTGTTCTTTGTACAACCATAAGTCCTTCAAGTTATACAGTAAATTAAATTATTCACTTATATGTAATTTAAAAAAAAAAACCATGACATATGTTATCTTTTAGTCTCACTTTTTCATAAATGACATCTCAGTCAACAAATCATGAATTGTCACCATCATGAAAGATATCATTTTTTTTTACAAAGAAAAGCCATCAGACAATGGTACTCCTTAAAAGTTTACTGTAATAAAGTTTCTTAGCGTATTTAATAAACCAAAGTTTAGAGCATTTGTATTTAATTGAAAGAGAGTGTAGTAAAGGTAGAGTAGCTGATGTGTTCCTCATGTTCTATTTTTTTTTTTTTTTAACAAAAAGAAGGGTAATGGCAATCAGTGAAAAGGGGTCTACTTGTATAAAGAATGGTGTTATTCTATTTACATTGAAAATAGTAGAAAAAGGCTTTACCATAACCTGAACATAACATGCATGTATTTTATTCACCTCTTACCAGTCCTATTATTGAAGAAAAAAAGTGAGTTTCTTCAACAGAGTTTAAAAACAGATGCTTCACTTTCTAAATTTCAGATTCCATGCTCCCTTTTTCATCCATTTTGCAGTTTTTAAAAATTTTACTATTTCATTTAATTTGCTGTGTAGCTGTAGTAAAATTTGAGTATAACTTGTTGATTTTTAAGAGGCTTCAAATACCTTCAGTGTTCCCTTTGTACTTACATCTGTTTCATAACTTTAAAAGATTTTACATTTTGATCTAAATGAGGGCAAAGACATGCAGGAAATAATGGTGCAGTGCTGCAACTGCAGTGTGTATCTGCAGAGAGCATTACTGAACATTGCAGGGACTTTTTCCAGTAAAATGACCATAACATCTCTTTTTCCGATTCTACTCTCTGGTATGTAACATCTTCCTAGTGGCGCTATCATCATTATTCCTCACAAGTATTTCTTTAACATCATCCTTATTTTTAAAACAGTCCATCTTTACAAAATTCATCTGCCTATCTATCTTTTGCCTTTCTTTGTCAACCACAGCAACAGATTTCAGCTGTAGTTTAGTGCTTACTAGAATGTTACTCATACTAATCCTTGCCTTTTTTGAAAAAAATTATTTGTGTATTTCCAGAAATCTAATACTTGCTTTGACTTTCTAAAACCAGTTCAATATAAATTACTTTGTTGCAAGCTTCATCATATTTGGTTATCACTGGCTCATTCTTAAAACTTTGCTAGCTGTCTAGTAACAAACTTTTTTCAAGACATTAGAACCATAGTGATGCTTAATGTTAGAGAATGTTGTAAACTTTGTTTACACAAGGGATGCCTCAGTTTCTGGTTTGATAGCAAAGACAGTGTTACTACCTTACATTGTAACTGTAAAGAAACTTGCCTCTGGGCTCCTTTTGCATATCCCCACCATAGAAAGTGTTAAATATTAAATAGATTTACATTGTTTCTGAGAACAAGGTCTGAATATCCTAAGTAGCATAGTCAAGGAGCCACTGTTGGGCATCTGGGGGAGTACCTGCAGAGAAAGTTCAGATTAATCATCCCCTAAAAATTGTTTTTTAACTAATCTTTACTGCCTTCTCCCTGATTCTATCTGTGGTTACCTTTGCATTCAAGTTGGTGTGTGAAATAGTGTCTTTTTCTGGTTGTAAGCTCACTATCCTTAGTTATTTTATCAATGCACTGCAATCTTTTAGTCATACTCTGTGTTTCAAATGTACGTTTTAACTATACATTTGTAATAATTTGAAGGTCAGACCGTATAGCATTGAATCAAATAGCCATAGAGTTATTTAAAATCTCATGTTTTGTTGAAAATAGGGGAAGAAGTGAGTTGCCCATATGTTAGTTTTTCTTTCAAGAGTATCAATGTAGTTTTTAGTGAATGACCAATTAATTTTGCTGTTTACAGTGAAGACATACCACTCCTGCCTTCGTTGGATTATGATCATGTTAAGAGGGACATGATTCATGCAGAGACTCGAGAGAAGGCTCTTCTGCTGCAAGCTCTAAGATGGGTGAGTTTCAGTTTGGTTATCTCTGTCACACTTGCACAATATCAGCAGTTATACCTCCCATTATTACTATAATTTACATGGAAGTATGCAAATTAAACGTTGGAGAAGGATTTAAAAAGTACCTTACCTGGTTGCGTTTGAATCTATAATATCTGGAGAGAGAGTCCTCTGCCCTGACCTCCCTTTACTTGATGCGTTTTCATGAAGTATGCCTATACAGCATTAAGCTGACATTTAATTTAAAATGTAAGATTTGTTGAAGCTGTGGAAGGCAGTCCTTGCTTGAACTAACTATCGCATAGGTGTCTGATGTAGGGTACTTAAATCATATTTCCCCTTATGATCTTAACTGCTTTGGGAGCAGTTGCAGGTTTTGCCTGCAGTAAGATGTAGCCCAAATGATTTTTCTTATGAAAAGATCTAATTTAGGCAGGCCTATGTAATCAAACATGAGTCCCAATGCCAAAAGACCAAGAAGTAAAACATTACAGTCTGCATTGCTGTCTTTATGGATGCAGTACTATCTAGCTCAGATTTACTCTTATTCTGTCTTGGGAGAGTATGGATGCAACTAATAGACAGATGCTGATTAACAATTAGTGAAGTAATTTTAGGAGTTTATTCCACCCTTTTGATGAATGTCTTCGGTAGAATCAAAATTTTTTTTTTTCAACAGGAATAGCAATTTGACGATACATCATATATGGCATTATGTGGAACTGTCTGGTTTCTTCCTTTCAAATGAGAAAGTTAAAAAAAAATAATTTGTATAAAGGTGTAATAACTTCATTTTTAATTGTATGCAAGCTATGTTCATAAAAGAAAAGTAGTGTTGGATTTGTGATTAAGTTTCTTGTCATCTGTCATGAAAGGCATGAAATATTTTTTAAGATATCTCTTACTTTAGTTTATTCAAATAGTTCAGAAATTTCAATATGTTTCTTCACTCAAAAATCTTTTATTTTCAGCGTTTGACTCGCAGTGAACCAGGAGAACAGAGGGACACAGTCATTTTGGCATATGTACAGCATGATTTGCTTGGTTGTAAGGAAGAGTCGGAACACAGGGTAAGATGGAGCTCAAGAGTAAAAATGATATCACACTTGAACTATTCAGTTCACTTCACATTTCAACTTTGATCAATCTAGAAATGGTGCAAGAATCATAGCATTTTGCATTAACATAAACATTTGTATAACCATCGTTGAAATCAAACATTCACGCAAGAAAGTGGATCTGTAATCCTATTCATGTTTGGATTGTGATACTGTGCAAAAGATGTGAGGAAAGTAGTTTGGGCTTTCATCTTTGACCCCTGAAAAGAAATGCATCTGTCAGTGCCTTAGTTCAGTATGTACATTTGAGGAGGGCAGGGGGTGGAAATTTGCTAGAAAATTGTCTCAATAGTTGCATTTAATCATCCTTTGTTATAGTTGGTGCTTAAGAAAAAAAACATTATTGTGGGGGAGGGGGGAGTTTGCACCCTTAGGGCCCTTACTAGACCTTTCAAGAGTTTACCCTTGTAAGTCTTAAGATGCTCTCACATAAGTCCCAAGCTAGACGAGTGTCCGAAGTTAACCTCGATTTTAACTCCGGGCCAGCTTGGTACCAAAATGTCCCCAAGTAAGCCAGGAACGATAACAGCCTGTGTTTAGCCTGAGCCCGTCAGGGGTGAAGTTGGGGCGAATTAGGAGTGCCCCGAGTGCAGGACATGCTCACCCCGAGTTGTATCCCGAGTTCAAACCGAGCAAACCCTGAACGGTCCTCGAGCGCGCCCAGATTTTCCCAAGTGCACCCCAAGTACACCGAGCGAGACCAGACCTAGCCCCGAGTGAGCGCCAAACTCACCCCTTGCTTGACCCATTTGTATATTGTTGACATACCACTTGTTGTGGAGGGAAGAATCATTTTACCATGGAAGGCCTCATGTGCCAGCAACGGGCTATACCAAATGTCGCCATAGCGGACGCCGACGCCAGAGAACAAGATGTGCTTGTTGGACCAGATCGTGAGTGCGACATCGACCTGAATATGATCATATGAGATTTTGATGAGTGAACTGGCAAGCTAGGGAAGACTCCACTGTCTGTAAGAATTTTCAACCTGTTGATCAGGACTTGTTCCAAGAACTGGGTTGGACCGTGCATCAAGAAGAAGGATACCCCTGTCAACCGGCCCTGAGTGTAGGGAGTGACTGGCATTTACCCTGCGTTACTTGGCAACTGGAGATTTGTACATATCTTTGCAGTACGGTTTTAGGGTAGCCAATAATACCATTGCCAGTATTAAATATACCTGCCACGGGAAGCAATCATCGCTGAATATGCGGATGAAGTGATGTGCTGCCTTGGCACAGCAGACCAGTGGAAGGCTTAAAGTGACCAGTTTGCTTCTTGGTGGAATTACTTTAACACTGTGGGGGCCCTTGATGGAAAACATATTGTCTTAAAATGTCCATCCTACAGTGACTCAGTTTATTATAACTACAAAGGTTTCTTTTCAATTATCCTGTTGGCACTGGTGGATGCCGTTTACAAGTTCTTATTTGTGGACGTTGGCCCCAGTAGTAGGTAAGGCACCAGCATGCTTTTCTAACTTTTTTGAGACGTTATCGACTCCATCACAACGTGTGTTAATGTCTCACAAAGTGGCATATATTGAAAAAATATATCTGTGTTTTACTTTACATTACTTTCAGTTGGGTTAGAGTTAGAGTTAGATGAGGTTTTAACCAATTGGTTTAAGTCTGGCCGGCCACTACCTTTTTTCAAGTTGTGGCTCACTGGCTTTCAGTAGGAATGAATGTAAGGTGTAACACAGACAAGGTTGGGGTGCCTTTGTCACCTTTAAACTATACTAACTGTACCATTATCTGAATTTGTAAATACATGTATATGTGACCATTTGAGACACACGTTTTTAAAACACATGAATTTGACCATAAATTGTTACAATTATTTTATGGCTTTGCAGATGTTCAGATGCAGGAATTCTTGCTGAAAGTAGCTTAAGGGGTGCATTTGACGCGGATACACTGGGACTGCCTGCAGTCGAACCATTTCCTGGTGATAATGTACTCATTCCATACCATATTGTGGGTGATGACACATGTGCGGGACACATTTCGTATCTCCCCGGACGCGCCAGAGAACCCCAAGTACTCCGAGTGATACCCGGAGAAAGCCCACGAGCAAGCTCCAAGCAACCTACGAGCAAGCCCGGCGTGCACCCGGTGTTGCAACTCGGGGCCAAGACTCCGAGTGGCCCCAAGTGTTTTGTGAATGCTCAAAACACTCTGGGCCATGCCAGGAGTTGTCAGGAGTTACCACGAGCTACAGGAGTGCTTCCAGAGATCACCCAGGGTGCTCCCCGTGTGAACCCCATTTTGCCAGCAGTGCTCACTCAGGTCACACTCGCCCAGCTCGGGGCTTATATGTGAGAGCAGCTTTAGCCTAGAGCTATGTTCCTTCTTATGACAAACCACATGAGGCACTTAACGTGACATTGTTGGGGAGTTATTGCAGAGACCCTCAAATAATTTCCTTGTCTCAATCATTTACAAACTTAAGTTCACATTGTCTTTCAGGTGGGGGTGTTGAATATGCTTGTTGATTCTGATGAAGTTGTTCAGCAGTATCTCTGCCGTCTTTTCAATGCATTTGCCTCTCTCTCTGTTGGTATGTAGTCATTCTCTCTTTTTGTGATTGATGAGATAACTTTCTACAGTTTCTTTGTTCTCCGTCTTGTGTATTTGCCTCTCATTCTCTGTTGGTTGGTACCATACCTGTGAGTCTTGGCAAAAAATCACAGAATAGAAAAAATTTTGCTTAATATCAGTTTCAGCTTAGCATAGGTAAGCTGGTTTCTTTTTACTCATTGTGTGTGACTGGAGGAGATAAACCTCAATGTCTGCATATGTCAGTTGCAGAACTTAACAATTTCACATCAACCAGTGTGGTATGTTGAAATATTGTGTAAGCTCAGACAATGAGGAAACTGATTACATTTTTCCTCTTGAAGGACGGGCTTACTTGGGGTCCTACCCAGAGCTGGTGTCTGCACTTCAGAAGACTTTGACTTCAGATGAAAGGGATCCTATCACGAGGGAGAATGCTCTTGGCACCCTGCAAAAACTGAGCTTGAAGTAAGTTAAAATGGTGGGGCATGTTCTTTGGTATTTGCAAGGAGATACATTGGTGTAGATTTTCAAGGGAAATGTAGACAATGCCTTGGTTTAATTGATCTCAGTGGTAGGATGATAAGGGTTTGCAACTTGGCCATCATGCCAGATCTGCTGGAGCACAAGGTTCTTTTTGGAGGGGCAAAACTTTATATTTGGAGGTAAGGTTTGCTTGTATGTACTGTAGGTGTCCAGTAATGAAACCATAGATTTCAAGGATTGGAACAATATAGAGGAGGGAGAGTGGTGGAGGGGGGGGGGGGAATTACCCAAGAATGTCACCACCTGTGTCTAGGTGCCCACATTGAAGTATCAGTATTAAGATGTCTGTGCATTGGTATTCAAGACTTTGTGCTGGTACTTGTACCATGACTGTCACACTCAGATGAGTGGTCTACATTGTGTATTCATCTTTAATGACATCATGTTCTCCTCTGTCTCTCACCTTCCAGACGACACCTACAGACGTGGATGATAGAGAGTGGTATCATCTCATGGCTCATCCAGGTCCTAGAGGATAGTGATGCCCTGTCAGATTATACCCTGGAGTATTCAGTAGCTCTGCTAATGAATTTATGTCTTCGAACTCAAGGTATAGTAATGATAATGATGATGAATGTAGTAATAATTAGTAGCAATAATTCAGGCACCACCTTTACAGGTAGCTGTTGCATGACACTGCATGACCCCACTGTGGAAGAAATCTTTTTAAGGGTTTGTGAGTAGAGGTTTACCTTGTATCACATCCAATCCAACAGTTAAGCTAAAATTTGTACACCTTTCTCAAGTGGAAGATCAATCCAGATGAGAAACCTATTGATGTTTATGTACATAACACTCAGCTGTATTTGACTCAGCTAGGAATTGTGCTCAAACCTTCCATGTGCTGTTACTCATTGCTGCTAAATGTTGCCACCTCCTGCACTAGGCCACAGTAATTGTTTCACTGATCTTAAGACTGCAAGAGAAAATCTTCTTTCAAACTTCTTGAGCACTTGCTTTTTAACTTAAAGTATATATATATATATATTTCTCTAATTCCCCCCTTAGGGTGAAAGAAGTTGTTGAAAAGTCGACCATAGGGCGAAAAAAAAAATAGGGCAGCAAAACGGATTCCCCTTAACGTTTTCACACACTTTTTATATAGGAATACGTAAACTGGTGGTAACGTCCTTTTACAGACACAGTCTATATGCCATTACTTCAAAGTCGACGAATTTACGGACACGTATCTGTTACCACGCACGGATTGCAGGCCATTGAAATAACGTTGATTATAACTTGAGGACGTTGGGGGGAAATATATGCTTATGTATTTTATTATTTTTTTTTCGCCTTAAGGTAGGAAGATATAAAGACTTTCGCATTAAGGGGGGAATTAGCGTTATATATATATATATATATATATATATATTTCCGAGGTTAAAAAGTACCCAGTCATAAGCATCACTTGTACAACAGTTTTGCATTATACAACCTGTGTACAGTCAGAAGATAATAGGAACCTGCCAAAATGCTCAAGTTAACGTGTTAACTTTATGTAGAGTTATGTGGACTAGTCTGAAATATTTTTGTCAGGTATGAAATTGTTCCTCTAGGTCTAAGGTCTAGGTCTAAGTAAGGTTTGAGTAATGTTGATCTACTGGATACAAAGCCATCTATCATTCCAAGCTATTTTTATACGAGTTTTCACACAAGTTTTTACACAAGTTTGCCATCTTGATGCGTGTGGCAAAACTATTTCTTCCTTTGCGACTCTGAAAAACAAAAGAATAGTTTGTGCAGGATATTTTAAGATTACAATTAGTCTAGTTTACAGTTACTGTTTGCACTTTATTTTTTTTAGTTGGTGTTTTGTTGTTTACATATGAATATTTACATATTACCTTTATTCAACAGGGAAAAAGAAATGCATTGCTGAAAGAGGGAAAGTTCTCAAAGTTTTGAGTGATTTGCTTGGACATGAAGACCAAGAGGTTAGTGCAATTGTGATGTAGTGGATCATAGAATTAATTTCGGATGAAGTATAACTGCTTGAGTAAAACTAGATTTAGTTTAGTTTGCATGGCACAAAATTGTACTTTAACTATGACGGGAATGTAAACTTTTCCTTATTTCTTAATGCTTTATCCAGTTCTTAATGCTATTATATTTGGACTCACATGTAGTTGAATTCCAGTATTAAGAGCACACTGGTACAGATGATGCACTCATACTTACTCTTTGTTACATTTGACTATACTTATACCTGTGAGAATGGATTCATACTGGTACATATACTCACATATCTTTACAGCAAAACATTGCTGCTAGTGAAAAGTTGTGTTCTTTTACTTGGGACAAAGACATGTAACATTTTTATGTATGGAATACTGAACATTTTTGATGTTTTTTGCAGGTATCTTTGTCAACTCACTGTTCACATTAATAAAATTATAACCAGGAAGTTTTTAGTATGTCCTCTTCAATTTGAAATAAAAAATACATCAGCTGGATAGAATTGAAAAAGTTATAATCAATTGAAAAGAGGCGCAAAATTAGGGACATTGACTATGCTAGCTAGTTAGTATTGTACCGATATTGGAAGTATCCGATATGAGCAATACTGGTTTTGTTATTCTCAACATTGGTTGATACAAATCCGATACTGATATCTGAGGGATACGGGTACTGTACTTTTATTCCATTGGCTACTGGGCACTACTATTAGGTTTTGTGTCGTTTTCATAAGGGACTTAAGGTCAAACATACTAAACATTGTATGAAATAAAGTATGAGAAATATCAGGTAGGAAGTATCGGGATTTTAGAAAATTTTTTAGCAAGTGTGATACTGTACAAAAATGTGGAATATGCAGCATTAAATGCTGCTAATTGGTTTACCACCAGTGTTTACAATTAGAAATACTGTACTCCTTCTTATACTCTCATCCAAATTGTTCATGTACCATAAGATAACATGTTCCATGAAGCTTTCCCTATAGTTATTTTTCTGCAGGATTGACATTGGTAGAAGGTCAACCTCTACATTGCCCTGATATCTGCTTTATTGATTCCTTGCCAAAGGCAGGCAAGGAATCTATGAGATGGTGATGTCGTGTATGTGTATTTGCGGGTGTATGTGAGTTTGTTTGACATTCAGATTGAGGACCTAAACAATGGATTTCAGGTGTATGTGTGATGCTTAGCTTGTAAACAGGATATCTCAAGATAGCAATGACTGACACTTTTCATATTTGGTATATAGATTTGTCATGTTGAGAGG
>WURT03010514.1:0-16428 GCA_009936505.3 Holothuria glaberrima
TAGCTACTTCTCATACATGGTGGGGGATATTGGTCCAGAACATTAACATTGTAGAGCCTTATGTAGTTCTGGATATAGCTTCCGTCTACAAAAATGAGTTCATCGAAACCTCAATGCATTTTTGCATTTTGGTTTAAGAAGGGGGGCTTGCAGTATGTTGCGTGATCACTGGCCTGGGGGAAGGGTCTAAGGGAAGGGGGTGGGCACCGGGGAGGGGGTGGGCACCCCCTCCCCTTTGAAAATTTTTGAAAAATTCGGTGTCCTTACATGCAATCTGATGCCACATATGCTACCTTCTGAAGTAAAATTTGTGTTACAAAATTTGCCTATTTTCAGGAACTAAAAAAATTGGCATCGTTGAGGGAGCCATGGGGAGACAACCCCTCCCCTTTGAAAATTTTTGAAAACTTGGGTGTCCTTACATGCAATCTGGTGCCACATACTGTATGCCACCTTTTGAACTTAAACTTGTGTAAAAAATTACGTATTTTTAAGATCTAAAAATAAGAGAAATTGGCATCCGTGAGGGAGGGCCATGGCCCAATGCCCTACCCATGGGTACGCCACTGTACAGGCATATACTTTTTAATTTGGAAAAATGTAGCTGTTATTGAGAGATACGAGCAACCGGACCTGTTCACATTGATGAAAGTAACATTCGGCCTGTACATTTGATTAAAAAGGACTGCCAGTATAACTTGACAAGATCAGCGACGAAATGACTCATTTTTAACTTTTAACAGATGTTAATCCGTTAACTTGATTTACATGTATGTACATACTATCATAGATGTTACTTATCTGACCCAAGTTTCCATGTTATGAGATCATGAACCTCTGTGATTTCGAGACTCAGACGACAGTTTCCCTTGACAAACTCATCCATGTAGGCACTGATGCAGCTTTGTAAGCTAGTAGGGGACTGCACTGTGCCTACGTACCGTTTATACAGTACTAAGGCGAAGCGTGGCTGTTGTACTACATGCAGTCAAAACAACAGGGTACTCTGTACGTACGTGGACGTGGGATACAAGAAACATGATCACATGCCTATCTTGCATGACACATTTGAGAAACTAAATCCACTAGACCAAAATGTGCACAAATGTATTGTGCAATTTTGTTTTTCTCAATACACGCAAATATAGCATGAAAATAATACACAACCATGGGAAATTTTTTTTTTTTTTGGGGGGGGGGCTTGAGTGAATTTTTTTGGGGGGCTAGCGTTTGGCCTGTATGTAGAGTAGCGGACAGTAAGCCAGTACAGTGCGCAGTGTACTTCATAGCCAGCTACACAGATACAGCCACTAGTTTTGGGGTATTCTGCCATTGTTAGTATGTTACCCCCAGTCTCACAGGAAAAGGGTTTCAATTGAAGGGACAACTTTAGCAGTGAGTATTATCATGACAACTGTCTGAAATGCACAAAGTTTGGCAGTTTTACTATCTTGTCAGCAGCACAGTTCAAGGTGATATAAAAGCATTAGTCACCATAAAGTTCTTTACCTTGCTGAGTGAAATTCACGTCAAATTCAAGCTAACACTTTTAAACAAAACATAACACAGTCTATCATTTAGGGATTTACTCATCTACAGTAAAGTTTCAATCTGTAATGTTGGGTGCACAAAATTTTACCCATTCATGCTAGGTACTGTACATATCCTGCAACCTGCATTTACACTGTATGTGTCATACTTAGGCCTACCAGCATTTTAGATCTAACTTCATGAACTAAATCTTGATATTTACCCTTTTGCCTTAAGTTTACCATACATGTACTCTGATAATAATTTTCAATCAGTTGAGTAGTATTACACTTCATTAAGAAAGTTTCATTTCTGGGCAAACAAGCACTTTTCAGCAAGGGTGTTTTCAGTTAATGCTTGATGTGTCATCATATGATTCATTGGGAATTCTCCCTTGAGGAATCTACTCCCATTGGATAATTTGGGCGTGTGCACAGTGCAGTGATGTGGCTATACTGGAAAATTCAACATTTTCCCAATTACATGGATAGACCTATACATTTAGAACCACCCAGAGGAATGTCTTCTAAGGAGAGGGTCACAATCAGTTGGCATGTAGCATACCAAGAAAACTGCCAAAAATGGTGGTTAGCCAGGATTTTGTGAGGGTGAGGGGATTCAGGTTGAAATGCCAAAACTCGCCTAGTGGCATGGGATGCAGAAGCTTCTTGTAGGGCCTCTAGAGGGGTTCAGGAGGAAACACCTCAGTGGAGTGGGGGCCTAGAAAAATAAGCTCACAAAAATTGTTCAACAGGGGTATTAATGAAAAAACAAGCACTGGAGATGTGTGTACCCAAAGCACTTCACTAAATTATCTTTTAAGATGTTTTCAGTGGATATGGCACTTCCTATGCCTTTCAAGTTGCATTGAAGCAATCTTTTAATATCTCAGATTTAACAGATGTTTTGTAAAGTTGCTTTGAATGATGTGGTAGGGTGGGGAGAGACAACTGTCCCTGCTTCCCCCAAGTGCACAAGGCTGTGTGGGTGCCCTGTATCCTGGTACAATATCCTGTATAGCACAGGTGAATGCAGTAGCATTAAATCCAGGTTAAAGGAAAGAACATTCACTGGGAGCAATGCTCTAAAACAGTCAAGTTGCCCTTTATGAGACATTTTATACCACAGAACTTTATTGATTTCTATTTTTTGACCCATACAGTCATATAGAAAGTTAGCAAAAGAATTCCATCCAGACAAGAATCCAGAAAATGGAGAAAAGGTAATGAGGAATGTTCTTAATTGATTATTTAAAGGAAGAAAAATGATGGAGGATGTGCAATAATTGAAAAGTGTTTCAAAAAATATGAAATGTATTCATTGTGTTACTATACTGTACATACACCAAGAGTGTATGAAGGAGCAGTATGGTTACTCAAAGGTAGTAAGAATGTAAAATACTGTACATGTAACAGTGTAATCCATAGTACTTAGTCCTTTAAGTATGTATGCTTACTGCAGTAATTGTTTTGTATGTGGTTTGTGTAAACCTTGGACCAGTGTACTTTTGGCATTTGTATAACAATTGAAGACTTTCATCTTCAGTAAAAGTCACTAAGTTCTGCTCTTCTGTAGCAAGAACCAAAATGGAGTTGTATAACTTCTGTAAAAGTACTTCCTACATGATTCTGTAATACCTGCTCAAACCAAATAGTGTGTTTGTGTACAATAAAAACATGTCTTGTCTGGCTGGATGAAACTTTAATCACATTCAGCTGGGTTTTTCTGGTGTTCTTGCCAGAGTTACCCCATTTACAAGGTCGTGTTTGTCTCAATTTGCACTTTTTCCAAAAACTTAAAAATCTGGTTCTGAGTTCTGAGGTTGTTAGTAACTGAGATAATGAAGGCTAGGTGTATATTTTTCATTTCAGTTTATACTTACTGTAAGTTAACAGTCATACCAGCAGTGATAAAACTTCCATATCATATTAAACATATAAGTAGTGTGTCATGCATGTTACTGGTGATTAGAACTCAAAACATGTACTCTCACCCTGACAGTTTAATGTTTTATTATTCAAAAAGCTTAGTTCTTGTAAATGTACTTCATTTTTCTGGATCATGTCAAACCTGATAACATCATTCAATCTTAGTGACTTGGCAGTTCTCTACTTTAACCCTAGACACACCTCCCTAACCTTTTTAATTGACTAGGATGCCCTCTCCACTTTGTAAGTGGTAAGATAGATGTCTGTATGGAAAATAATTTCTGGCCAGACCTCAAACTTGCCCTGTAATTTTGTGCTTAGTTGATCTTTAAGGGACTGATGATGCATTAAGAAGGGTAAATATGAATGAATAATTTCTCATTACAGTTCAAAGAAATCAGTTTTGCTTATGAAGTCCTGTCAGACCCAGAGAAGAGGCAGACATATGATACATACGGTGAAGAAGCACTTAAAGAAGGGACTGATGGAGGTAATATATTTACTGTAATCTGTACATGATGGAGCCCAGTTACGTATGGTGATATTGTGAAAACCTTCAAAACACTATATTTGAAAACTATTTTCTTTGTAAAGAATAGTTTATTGATGCCTTGCCAAAGGCAGGCAAGGAATGTATGTGATGGTGATGTTGCGTGTATGTGTGTGCGAGTATGTGCACTCACAAACATGGCCTTAGCGGGTACCGCGATGGTCGGCTCGAGCTCCGCTCTCGCACGTCTCTCCTAGCTCACGCGGAGCTCGAAACTGGAGTAGCTACCCGAAAATTCGGCCACTGCAGTGAGAAGTCACGCGCGGCTGTACGTGCCTGCCTTGCAGCGCGGCCCGCCCCCAAGCGTGTAGCAAACCTCAAATACTTCGCGGGCAGCTTCGCTGCTTTGCAATTCCCTTGCATTCCCTACCGGGTCCTTTCCTGGTACCCCGTAAGGCATTGAATGTGCGTTTGTGTGTGTGTGTATGTGTGTGTGTATGTGATGCTTAGCTTGTGAACACGATATCTCGAGATAGCAATGACCGTCACTTTTCATATGTGGTGCATAGATTTGTTATGTTGAGAGGAAGGACCCTATTGTTTTTGGTAAAGGTAAAAAGTCATTTGAGGTCACATGAGGTCAAAAACCAAAAACCTTGTAAACATGATCTCTCGAGATAGCCATGACCGACACTTCATATTTGGTATATAGATTTGTCATGTTGAGTGGAAGAAACCTTTACTTTTTGTTGGAGGTTAAAGTTCATTTGAGGTCACCAGAGGTCAAAAAGCAATATTTCCCAAGAATTCGCAAGATCATTTCATGGGATGAGCAGAGGTCAAAGAGTAAAATTTCCCAAGAATTCCCAAGATCTTCATCTGGGGTAAGAGAGGTCAAAAAGCAAAATTCCCCAAGAATTCCCAATATCATCATCTGGGGTCACCAGAGATTAAAAAGCAAAATTTGCCAAGAATTCCCAAGATCAACATCTGGGGTAACCAGAGGTCAAAGTTGACCTAAGATCACCAGAGGAAAAATTGCAAAAACCTATTGTACAAGATGTCTGCTTACATATCATTACATAAAAGACAGGTCAGAGGTTATCTAAGAAAATCTCAACATTTCCTATGGCAAAGAATCACAATGCCTTTTGGCTCTCTGGTAATTAAAGGGAAGTCCTTTAAATGGAGAGTCTCTCCATTTATTACATTGATTGTACATGGAAGTTGCATATCAATAAATACTGGACTGTTGAAATATGTATATAAATAAAGCATGAAAGGGCTTTGTTTTTCATTTTATTTTTAAATCATTTTAACCCAATGGTACTCTAAATGTTTGATATATATAGTCTGTAAAGATCATTTTAAATTGTTTCAATCCTACAATTTAAATTCAGGTATTTCTAAAAAAGAAAGGCAGCAAGATATGTGCAAGTAACAAAATGTTGCCATAGTATGAAGTCCTGAGGATACTGTACCAAATTGCAAAAATTTGCCTATTAACTAGAAAATCCCCTTAAATGTTTGACAGAAGCAAGCAGTTAGTATTTTGGGTCGCGGGTGGGGGTGTCAAGGCAGCTCAGGGGTCTGTATGAACAAATGGAAAGCATACAAGGTGACATGTTCTTAAGCCTCACCTTTTTAATTTAGGTTGTCAGGTATTCTGTAATAGTTCTGAGCACGGAGTTGTTATTTGGATGGAGATACATCTTTTGAAGTGAGGTTTGTACCGCGGAGATTGCTCAGTAATCTATGGCTTGTATCTGTCTTGGCATTTCTATAAGAATTACAGTGGATTAGGAAGTTAACACAAAAGGGATTTGTTGTCTGCTACATCTACGTACAGTAAGGCTGGGGGTTTGGCGGCTTGTTGCTACTGCCACAGCATTGCCAGTCATCAGTGAAATAAAAAATTATTGTACCTTTTGATGCTTGGTGACGTGTAGTATATCAGTTAAGTTTTTTGTCGAAATATGAACAAGAATCTGGCCATTTTTGGAAACTCCCAGAAACTTTCCATATTGTAGTAACAAATTTTAGACTTCTACCTCGTCAACTCATTTGCATATGGCAGGGGTTCCCAACCTTTTTCTACTGGGGTACTATTTCACATTTTCGTACCACTGTAGCAGTATTCAACTACAAAGGGATGCATGAAGGAGAATGAATTGATTGAATAAATGGTAAGTGCAAAATGACAGATAACAAATAGCATCAGTGTACAGCCACTTTTGAGGGATGCATTAGCACAGGCATATCCAGGAATTTTCAGTAGAGTAGGATTTAAGGTTTGATTGATGGCTGCCCGGGAAAATTTTTGCTTTTGGAAGAGGGCTGAGATGCAAAATGGTGCTTTATATGACACATTTTGAAGCATTTTCTTTTTTTGCCTCAACTAAAAAAACATTAAGCACGCTGTGTACTACACCGCATACCACTGAGAAAGTCCAAATGTACCACTGGTGGTACACATACCACAGGTTTGGAACCCCAGGCATACGGTATCATGTAAAGGAAGGGAAAAAATGTATTCTATTATTTGAGGTAAACGGTCATTTGGAGTTTAATATCACCTGCTCTAAACTTGTTGTCGGCACAGACCTACACATCCTATTGAATGCCTGTGTATAGTTTTTAGTGCTCTAAGACTTCGTGTGTAAGATGCTTAATAAGTACTGTTATATTTTTATCATTAATATTTGGGAGCACAAACACTACGCTTCATAAGGATGCTTATCAAGATGTGGAACTAACGTAATGCTCAGTTAAAGTTTATCTTAGCAGCTTCATGAAAAGACTTACATCACAATACCTGTGCAACATACAAAGCACAAAGTGCGCACTGTGTTATGGGCTATGAGGCACATCATTGGCCAATATGCACGTGCATAAGTGCGTGTTTTAGCTTTCCTACATTCCCTACATAAGCCTCAGTTATGTTTTTGTGCAAAGAGAAGGCAGTCGGTGTGCTGTACAGAACAGTTATGCACATGTATGGACAGTCCGTAATAACTTAATAAGCACCCCCTATACTTTGCGTACTGTTCAGGGACGATGTTATTGCAAATGCAAAGCAGTTACTGTGCAACGATGCATCATTTACAATGTGGCTGCTGGTCGTACAGGCTACTCTAGTATCCAAGCATATGTGTTTGCAGTGGTGTACCTGCTAACGAGCTGTAGAATGTACATGATTTGGGGTGTGGCACGAATGGTGAACTGCCTAGTGTAGAATGGCTACTGACCGTGCCGCCAATGATGTCACATGTTGAGATGCGCTCACATACGGTTTTTCACTTTCGAAGTTCAGAGAGACTTGAGTCAGGCCTGTATTTGGGAATTCACTTGCCGATATTTCCAGTATATATCAATGTAGGTTAGTCTGGAAAACATTCATTTTATTTCAATCTGTACCCAAAGATTATTTACTGAGAAACTTGTTTTGGTCTTGCCATTCCCACTTTAAAGATTGCAAGATATTCATGTTATACCAACTCTCTGCCGCTTTTGATAGTGGTGACATGGTATTGATATCTAACTTTACAGCATGTTTACTGTGGAGTGAGCAGTGCAGCTCCTAGTCGAGAAGATTCCATCTTTGCTAAAAGAGGGTGGGTGTAGGGCTATGCTGAAGTGCTGGTAATAGACTGTGAAGAAACCAAGTTATGTTTGTTGCCTCAGTGTATGTTCTACAGTTCAGTAGGTAATAGTCATCTGTGGTAATGGGCCTCTGGTTGGCATGCAGTACATGTGCTACAGTAATGCCAACTTTACCACATGCAAAAAAGCAGCTAAGGTACAGGAGTGAAATGGTTACCACTGAGTGTAAACTATACAGTATACATTGTCGCAGAGTGAACTATTTGTGAGCTACAGTAGATGTTAACCTTATGCATTGATGTCACCCAATGTCAGTTTGGAGCCAAATGAATCATATGGTATAGATTTTGCACGAACGTGTGGTAGACTTTCTCGTGTATCCCCCAGTGCACATATCAGCTATCTGCATTTGTTTGTGTAAGATGCAATGATACCCGCTTGCCTTCATTGGAGGGCATACCTTTTGTTCTGTGACATCATATGCATAAGGTCATAGTAGAAGTTCTAGTTAAAAACAACCCTCCTTTTTCCACCAGACTGTTATCTGAAGAATACTAGAAAACTGACATTGATATTCTGAATGCAAAACCATCCCGTAGAATGTTGTAAAATGTTGAATATTCACACTCCTGAAAAGAAACTGGTTGCCAGTTTTCTTGTTTGTCTTGCAAATGACATGAGCCATTGTATGGAATGTTTAAGTGTTTTATTCAGTTGAAAAGCAGAGTACTGAGTATAATATAAAGCCCTGACTGTTGTAATGTGCTAGGATTCACCTTATGGAGTGACAGTAGTTCTACTTAGCAATTGAAAGTGCAGCCTTAATTTGTACTGTTGCAGGTTTAATATGATCCTTTGAGATGTGGCTTGTCTAATGTTCACTGATCACAAGTTTCACATTCATTCCAAAGTATAAAGTCAGGTAATTTCTTCAAGTGGTAGAGCTATTGAAACATAAACTAGAATCCAGTGTGCCATTAATTCATGTGAGGTTAAAATAAAGAAGTTTCGGCACATCAGTTCCAGCTAGAGCAATATACAGAAGATCCTGGGTTAAGAGAATGACATTTTGGGAACATGGTTTTAAATGTTGACATGTATTACTGTAATGTGTAGAGCAAATAAGAAACAGTACATCTATTGATCATTATATTGTTACATAATATAAGATCATGTAACATTTTACAACTATTATTTCAAGTTTGGTAATGAGTACAGTAGCATCCCTAGACTCTTGGATTCAGGTACCTACTATTAATTAGCTCACATGTATGACTGAAGGACTTCGAACAAAATGATGCAGTGTTCAAAGGATAAACATTAATAAGGGGCCAATTTATTTTTTTACCCATGTAATCTGATTTAGTAAGAAAGTGTGTAATAAGTAGGTCAATGGATCTTACCACAATAAATATTGAAAGCACTAAATTCTTAATGAGAATGATCTATCACAAGGTTGAATAAAAAATATAAACCATACTGTAAGTAGAGCTAGCCACTCACTACAGATGTGGCATGATGTAATATTACTTATTTTGACTGCTATGTCCCCAATGGTTATTTAGTTTTAAATATAGTTTAAGCAAGTATTAAGTTGTGTTGCCTTGAACACCTTCTGTCATGAGAGTTTCCCAACTTCAGTCTCTGAAGTTAAGGTTGAGGCAATTTACATAACCAGGAACCAGCAATTTTGTGAAAAAGCAGAAAGATGGTGACATTCAGATACCATGGTGTAACTGTGTCAAATATGGGTGACATGTAGTCATGAATGTAGTGTGCTTTGCCAATCCAGCAATAGGGTACTAGGTGACTACAGTTGCATCATTTAAAATTTTGAAGTGTGCAGCTAGCTTAAACTGAGGAATATTGTTAGAACTTCATCCCAGAGAACACAGGGAACTCCTGGAAGTATGTGTGTTTGACACAACCATCCTTCTCCTCTCTCCCCACCCCAAAAATTCATTCTAAACCTGACCAGAACGTTGAAGTCTGTTTTGCAGAATATTGTTTGTATATTTTTATGTCTCAAGCTTTCTCTCGTTTCGTTTTTCACAGGAGGTATGGATGATATCTTTTCTCATTTCTTTGGTGGTGGGCTGTTTGGAGGAGGTGGCTTTGGTGGACATCGAAAGCCCCGGAAAGGTCAAGACATGTTACACCGACTCAAGTAAGCAAACCTTATGCTTCATCACGATTTGATAGGATTTCTCTTAAGTGTTCTTCTGTAGTGATTTTTGGTACACGCCCACACACACAATAGGAGAAACAGTATCCCTGTTTTTTGTCTTTTTACTGATAAAAGCTCACACTTTTTGACTTAGGATGTCATTGAATTTGGGAACATACAGCTCATCTTTGCAGGACAGTGGCATGCAATTTGGCTAAGTTGTGGAAACATTTCAAGTAGCAGCTTAATTTGTGATTGTAGTTATCCTGTTGTAACTTGAATCTTTGATCTTTTGCAGAGTATCTTTGGAGGACTTATATAATGGCAAAACATCAAAACTTCAGCTCAGCAAGAACATCATATGTCAGTCATGTAAAGGGTGAGTGGCTGCTGAACCATTAGCTCTGCCTAAGGAGCATTGTTACTGTGGGAAGAAGGAACAAAATAGAAAACCTGGATACTTTTAATATTTTGCATGTAGATACATTTTATTAAGAGAAAAGACTTCATGCTTCTGGTGGAGATTGAAGGTCATTTGAGGTCTCTGGGGTCAAATACCGAAGACCTTGTTAACACAATATCTCAAGATACGACACATGGATACTTCTCATATTTAGCATGTAGGTACCTTATATGAACACCACTTTAGTAGAGGTAGTAGGTCACCTGATGTCTCCAGAGGTCACATTCTGAAAAATTTGTAAACAAGGTATCTCAAAGTGAGAAGTATGTGTAAGGACACGCCCCTCTGCTTGGGTACTTCTTAAGATGCAAGATTATTACCCAAAATGTAGCGATGGCCTTTCTTGGGGGCGTCCATTACGACGTTAAATCTTAATTAGGGTTCGTTGGCTAAGCCTACTGGGTATCAGGCCAGTAGTTGTGAGGCTTACTATCAAATATACTTCCATAGAGGGTGACATTACTAATTCCAGTCAGAGAGGACCCAAGCTGACTCCAACATAGCCAAGTGCCTTAAACACAAAAATTGCCTCTCCCATGGTAAACCCAAAGGGAAATGGCCATTAAGTCACAGCACATCTACCTACCATCCCTAGTCTATACCCACGGCAATAAACATACAGGCGCATAGTAACTGTGCCGGTAATTACCCCACCTCGTTTGAGACTGACACACAGAACTAACTCCAACTATTCGCAGTGTCATTTGTCTACGAAGAACGATGGCTCTCTAAATGGAATTCATCAGCATCTGGCGCTTACTCAAATTCGAGCTAGACCATACAGTAAACCTAGACGAGAAACATCAAAACAATGACATGACACAACTTTCTATGATTTGCATCCCCCAGTTTATTTTAACCCAAAAACTAAAAATGAATAAAATGCTTTGTACAGTTTACATCACTTTAACCCACTGATAATACACCCCTGCTTTGTGTCTGCTTAAGGCCTACACAAAGCTATGTAACTTAGCATCATTACAGTAAACAAAGGAAGTGTAGTGTAACCTGTGTCCCACAGTGGTCACACTAATTACCGCACCTGCAAGGCTAACACTAGCCAACACACTCATTCATACAAATGGCCATATCACACAGATTACACACTATAAGGGATCTGTAAACAACAACACAAGCCTAACACTAGGCCTCAAACAATGCATAGGGAGCCTATTCTGCACAATACATCGTTACAATATCTGACGGTACTTGCACACATACAGTAACGACATCATTTTCAATGGGCTTCTGAATACAATTTAAACTTGATATAAATACATTTCAATTAACCTAAGCCTGAATGTATCCATCGCGGACGCGCCGCGCGGAGGTATACCTTTACAATCATGGCTTTTGGCATCTCTGTAGAGTCTACATCATCGTGGAGATCAGTTCATTGCTAGCGTTCAGCTCAAGCTTCAGTTAGTCATCCAGCTGCATTTTAGTATTATCACATCAACACTCACAGTGGAATCGTCACACGTTATGTGCCTGAAACTTTGAAGGCCTCACGGCGACTTTCGTAGTCATACGGGGTAGGTACAGCAATGTAATATCAACAGTATAAGTTCTGGGACCACATGTTGTCGGTTGCAGCTCTCTAGTTTAGTCTAGTTTGACCCCTTACCACGGGGTCTGCTTTCTACAGGAAATAATACATCTGGAACACAGGGAAAGTCCAGTTAACTTCTTTGAGCAATTTAGGTTGGATCAAAGTCAAATTAAAGGAGGGATGACGACAAATTACGGATGAAATGCCGGAGTCAATGGATTTACGTCCACACTGGCCAGGTGCTTCTCCAAGACTGCCTCATCAGAGGGGTTTCTGCCTCTCAAAGAAAGGACTGGACATGGTGTCGGGTGTCACTCTGAGACTCTCAAGACTAGTAAACAACTTTCTAACTTAACAGAAATAGAGGGCAGCATACATAAACAGTTTCTCAAAAGTGGTATCCTTACATATGTATAGTTTTTCATATTAAACATGTAAATATTTTACATTTGCTAGATGAACCTTACAATTTTTTTGGATGTCAAAGGTTCCCTGAGGTCTCTGAAGGTCAAAGTATGAAAGCTTTGTATTAAAGGATATCTCATGCTAACATGGAAGTCAAACATTTGCTGTGAGGCAAGAATTCTGTGGCTGCTGTTGTGCAAGGTTGTTTGAGAGTACCAGAGTTATAGTAATCATGATATACTCGTGTGGATGCTTTACATGATTAAAATAGTGGTGTAGGATACATGTCCAGTACATGCATGTACATTGTAGGAGCTACTTCTGGTGAAAACTGAGGTCTAGTGAAATGAATTCATGAATCATCAATGCATTTGGCATCCTGGTTTTTTTAAGCTACTTTTAAGTTTGGGCTAACTTTAATGTGCACTACTTTATATCTAAATAGTATGAAAGATACATGGGAGGTAACTATGATCAGATTTGTATGGCTTTGCTAATTTATGTGTTAGTAGGTTTTAGGGGACTGCTAATACAGATTCAGTACTTTAATAGATTTTGTGATATGAATCTTTTTATTTGTTACAGCCGAGGAGGCAAAGCAGGTGCAACACAGACTTGCAGAACTTGTCATGGTCGAGGTGTCAAAGTAACTATTAGACACATTGGGCCAGGGATGGTACAACAAATGCAAAGTCATTGTACTGATTGTGATGGAGAAGGTAGGATTGATTCATTCGTGAAATTATATAAACCTTATGATTACAGTGTGAAAATAGCCTAACAGTAATGTTTGATTACAAAATAATAATAAGAAAATCGCCCCCCAAAAAACAAAAAAAAACAAAGGGGTTGGGGAATGAGGAGGGAGGTAGGAGGAAATGGACCCACTAGGTAATGTTTCTTAAAACCATAATGTAAGATACCCATTGTTTAAAGGAAAGTCTTGACAAATTTCTGGGTCTATCACTCTTTTCTTTTCAGAGATTAAGCATTTTGTTAAAATGTGCATAAGTATTTAAGTCTGCTCTTAATAATAATGTTCTCTTATATAGGAATGTTCACCTCAAGGTGTGAAGAAATTTGTGTTCAGTTACCAAGTGTAACACAAGAAGTATACTTTTGTTTTGTTACATAGCTTCAGTCAGGGTATAAATATGGTAGAAAAATCCTACGAGTCTGTTTTGACATTATTGCTTGAAGGCTCAAGTCAGTGTCGGCAGGATATCCCCTGCTTACTACATGTTAGGATGGCATACAACCTGGTTTCAGTGACATTGAAAAGGAAGTATTAGAGTGAGCTTTGTACTCAAACATTAAGATAGAAGAACTTATGAAAATGTTGGGAATGGCTATTTGAGAGTACACATGTATCTCCAATATTCTTGGAATTTATGGCACAGTTATATTATGGATACCTCTCAAAATCATTACAGCAACCATTCATCACTCATGTAGTATCTTTAAAGCACTGGCCACTCAGGTGAACAGTAGCCCATTTGAGGATAACTTCTCATGATTTTAAAGTCTATAATATTGCTTATTATGTCTTTTTCCATAAAAAAAATAATTAGAAAACTTTTTTTTGATAAATTTTGATTTTTCCGGCTGCATCAAAAGTATCTGAGAAAAGTTTTGACACACTTTCCTTGGCCCCCAGTGTACAGAACTTAGAACAAAACTTTAAAACCTTCTTTTCCCGAATTTTTCAGTTGTTAATACTACCTTCCTTCCATGAGTTTTACTGTAGCTGGCAGATTTCTTCATAATTTTTCATTTGGCAAATTTTGCTGCTATATCAGTGTAACATTGACTCTGTTTTGCATTGCACCAGCTGGAATTGCTTCAGCTGTGGTCTTTTCCTGTGAAATTCTGCATTTGATTATTTTTGTGGCTTTAACAGGAGAAAGTATAAGTGAAAAAGACAAGTGCAAAAATTGCAAAGGAAAGAAGGTTATTAAAGAGAGCAAGATTTTGGAGGTTCATGTAGACCCAGGGATGAAAGAAGGCCAGAAAATACCATTTAGAGGAGAAGGGGATCAACAGGTAAGTTGGAACATATCCTTCCAGGAAAAGTAGTATTTGCAGTCCCCTCCTGTTGCTATATTTAGGTCAAGGTGAAAAAGGGAGGGGTGGGGGGGTGATGTTAGGGAGAGGAAGCAGAGCAATATGTCTGTCATGTATGTCTGCCGTGTATGTGTGCCGTGTTTGTCTGCCATGTTTGTCTGCCGTGTATGTCTGCCGTGTATGTCTGCCATGTTTGTCTACCATGTATGTCTGCCATGTTTTAGGTTAATCATTTATATTCCACATGTAGGAGGGCTTTCACAATGGAAATCCATGGTAGCATAAGAGGTTTCAACTCTGTTGAATGAAAGTTGTCAGACTTTCATCAGAAGTAAACTGTAGATGTCAGAGCCATTTCTAAGCATTCTTTGTTGATTCCTTGCCGAAGGCAGCAAGGAATCTATGTGATTGTGATGTCGTGTGTGTACCTGTGTGTAGGTGTAGGTGCACTTACAAACATGGCCTTAGGGGGTACTGCGACCGTCGGCTCGAGCTCCGCTCTCGCACGTCTTTCCTAGCTCACGCGGAGCTCGAAACTGGAGTAGCTACCCGAAAATTTGGCCACCGCAATGAGAAGTCACGCGCGGCTGCATGTGCCTGCCTTGCAGCGCAGCCCGCCCCCAAGCATGTAGCAAACCTCAAATACTTCGCGGGCCACTTCGCTGCTTTGCAATTCCCTTGCATTCCCTACCGCGTCCTTTCCTGGTACCCCGTAAGGCATTGAATGTGCGTATGTGTGTATGTGTGTGTATGTGACGCTTAGCTTGTAAACTCGGTATCTGGAGATAGGAATGACTGACACTTTTCATATTTGGTATATAGATTTGTCATGTTGAGAAAGAGAACCCTATTGTTTTTGGTGGAGACCAAAGGTCATTTGAGGTCATCGGAGGTTAAACTGCGAAAACCTTGCAAATGGCTTGTAAACACGATATCTCAAGTTAGCAATGACCGACACTTTTCATATTTAACATACAGAGGAAGAACCCTATTGTTTTTGGTGGAGGTCAAAAGGTCATCTGAGGTCACCAGAGGTCAAAAGCCGAAAACCTTGTAAACATCTTGAGATATGAATGACCGACCCTTTAAATATTTGGTATATAGATTTGTCATGCTAAGTAAAAGAACTCTATTGTTTTTAGTGGAGGTCAGAGGTCGCTGGAAGTTAAACTGCGAAAACCTTGTAAATGGCTTGTAAACACGATATCTCGAGGTAGGAATTACTGACACTTTTCATATTTGGTATTTAGATTTTTCGTGTTAAAAGGGAGAACCCTATTATTTTTGGTGGAGGTCAAAGGTCATTTGAGGTCACCAAAGGTCAAAAGCCTAAAACCTTGTAAACATGATATCTCGAGATAGAAATGACCAACACTTTTCATATTTGGGTATATAGATTTGTCATGTAGAGTACCCTATTATTTTTGGTGGCGGTCAAAGGTCATTCGAGGTCACCGGTGGTTAAACTGCAAAAACATGGTAAATGGCTTGTAAACACGATATCTCAAGATAGGAATGACCGACACATTTCATAGTTAGTACGTAGGTCTCTCATGTTGAAAGAAAGAACTCTATTGTTTTAAGTTGGGTTCAACGGTCATTTGAGGTCACCAGAAGTCAAAAGCCGAAAACCTTGTAAACACGATATCTTGAGGTAGCAATGACTGACACTTTTCATATTTAGTATGTAGATTTGTCATGTCAAGAGAAAGATTTGTACCTATTTTGGTGGAGGTCAAAGCCCATTTGAGGTCGGCAAAGGTCAAAATCGGAAAACCTTGTAAATAACTTGTAAACAGGATATCTTGGCATGGGGATGAGTTGGTATGGAGGCCAGTTGGCATGGGGCGAGTTGGCATGGGGCGAGTTAGCATGGTGCTGATTGTCATTTACTCTGACAAAAATTTTTTTATGAAGAAGTGATGAACATAGAAGTTAAAGAGCACTCTTTTTTCAAATGATATTAAATTTGTGACTTTCAACACACAGAACAAAGTTCACCTTAAAAAGAATGCAAATTTTGGTAATTTTACAATGTTTTTCATGTTAAGTCTTTCCTTGCTAACTTTTCTGTCGAAGATGTTACAGATCAGTCTTCTCCAGAAGAAGTGAAGCCTCTAAATCTTGTTTTCAGAGATGCCACTTTTCCGATTTTAGTCGGAAATCCGATTTTTTTGAACACCCGGCAAAAATTCCGATTTTTATGACTTCAGAAAACACTATTTT
>WURT03010535.1:0-16425 GCA_009936505.3 Holothuria glaberrima
TAACGGATGGCTAGAGGTAAATAGAATTTGTAATAATGATCATACCTGTACTTAGTTTTAAAAGAAATCCTCGAATGCAACAGAAAAGAAGATAGTGCTTATTACACTATAAGCAAGTGAGTAACACTCACTATGAACATGTTGAAGATGGAATATGTCTTTTGCATCATTTACTGTTCAGAAGTGTTCCTAAAGTGTTAAGCATTTGCCTAATAACATGTTCAATTCTTGACACTTCTTTATTTTATGGTGGTGCCCAAGAGGTGTTTAGCGGGTCTGCTTCAGTGGTTTAGATTAAGTTGCATCAGGGTCAGTCATGTTGGCCACAAGGAAGATTCTGTAACCCTGGAAATGAAATTGTGTTTAAATTAGCCATTTTAGCATCAAAGAAGGAACTTGACTGTTGAAGTTGGTCTTGTAAGGGGTTACTTTTTGCTAGGTAATATTAAAAGCAAGAAAAAATTTAAGTAATATAAGGTGTGTCATCAGTAGATGTAGCTTACCGTATGTTGTGAGCCATGCAGTGGGTAGTGGAAGGTGAAGCAGCCAACCTGTCTTATAAAGTTGAGCTGTGTTAGTGGTGAAAGTCTTAACTTTTATTTTGTTGTTTTAACTATAGATTAAGGATCATTGCCATCATTATTTCTATATTATTTTACTAAAGTAAGCTTAAGAAATCTTTAAATTCATATAAAATGCAAATGTACTCTGTTTCTGTAGGTACTTTCCTTGGCATTCACACCTGGTGTGGCACACGTCACAAGCGATAGATTGTAAAGATAATGCTTCTTGTGAGATGTTAAAACAATTATTTTCATTTTATGATCATAAAGCATAGCATCCTGCAGTGATAATTGTGCAAAAGCCACTATTTTACATCTGTAATAAAAATAGCAAACATCATCTTGGGGATCATCACAAACATCTTTATCTTTTATTACTATCAAAGTCACAAATGACTTTTAGTTTAAAGCTTTAAGTTCAGCTGATCTCAAGGTATTTTTTGTTTCACTTTTTGCAAAGTGTGATCTGTCATAAAACAGCAGGGAGATATGCATCAGGAAGTAATTTTCTTCTAAGTTCTGTTTGTAAGCCACCATAGATATATCTCACTCAGAATTTAGGATGTTACCCCATATTGAGCCATACTTAGAGTGTAATTGACCCGGAAAAGTTGATAAGTATTGTGAAATTGCTCATGGAAATTACTTGTTTCTTTCCATTCCAGCTGCAAAAGTTCAAAAGGGTCTCCAGAACTTTTTATGCAATGTCTTAAATTGACTAGTGAACTATAGTAGACAACCACATTGTAAATTTACCTTTGAATGTAGAGATTCATCTGGTACATACACACATTTGTATCTGATGTTTCTGAGTACATACACAACTGTACGTGGGAATGTGTACCTCAAAAACAATTGGAAAGTTTGTTGTACCCTGAAAAGTACCCAGAAAGGAATGCGTACCCCCAAAGTTGTATGAAGTTCGTTTTATCCTGAAGCATCTGAAGCATATCAAACACATAAGCAGTATATTGTGTTCTTGTACTGGAAAGGTCCAGATAGTCATAATGTAAAGTTTCTCAAAATTAAATTTTAAGTGGATCACAAAGAAAACATTGGAACAGCAAAGAAGTGCATTTATCTATTCCACAGATGTACAGTATCCAGAAATGTAGCAACAGAAAAGAATATGAATTATTTCTCATTATTGATTCATTCAGCTGTCCTTTTGTTTTTAATGAATGTGGGTGGAGAGCATGGTATGCAGCTTTTTTTGTAAAGACAAAGGTCAATGGTGTAAAACAGTTATTTTATTATTACACCATTTGTACCAGTTTTTGATTCCTTGCCAAAGTAAGATCTCAGGTAGGATAACTGAGAGGGATCTCATGCTTGTCATGTCAGTGATTCGTGTTTGTTACAATATATCCATATGGCAAGGAATCACTAAGTCTTTTGGCTTTCTGGTTGTATTTGTACCAAGGGCTCATTCAGTTTTTCCATCACTTTTTCAGAGTACAAAATAACCATTTGGTTGGGACTGGGGTATTGGGGATGAGGTCAAAAGCCCTGTCGTCCTTAATTGAAATTGATTTTAACTATGTGTTTTGCTGGAAGGTCATTTCGCAAAGTATGCTCTGGGACAGGGGCAAGGGGGGGGGAGTCTGAAGAAAGGGAAGTGTATGTTTTGTTATCTGTTGAAAGTGGTGATAAAATAAATGACATGTAAAGTAAGGTATTGTGTTGCATGCAAACGAAAGATATCATTAGGTTTTGGTATACATATGTTTCTGCAAGAGATAACCTCTTCCTTCAAATTTTTCTCACAGAAAGCAAGATGGACTAGAATTATTTCTACCCAAAAGTATTTTGGAGACTCATAAAAAGAAGGAACTCAGAAAACAAATTTGCTATCACCTTAAACAAAATCAGACATTTACTCCACCAGGGCAAAAGGTAACTCCACCTTTGCATTGTTCCATTTTTACCAGATTACCATTGTTATTGGGTATAAGGAACTTGTTTCTTGAACCTATATAGGGAAGCATCTTGTCTGTGTCTTCTGAATGCAATTTGAGGAGTGTCATTTTAAGCATATGGGTGGTGTAAGTTGGTTTGTATGTGGTAGTAGAGGAATAGACACCTATCATTAATAGGGGTGCAGGTAAAAGGTTGACTGGGTGAGTAAAGGTGAAATTATCAAAGATAAAAATGGATGATATTTGGAAAAAGGGATTGTGGGATAGATCCCATGTTTGATTTGGTTGGGGGGGAGGGGCTAGTAAGACTGGGAAGTAAAAGACAATCTTTTTGATAAGTGATGTCTTGTTATCTGTGGGTAGGGGTAGAAAGAGGGAATCTTTGTATTGTAAACATTATAAAGTATCTCAAGAAAAGCAATTCAGGAGGCTCATTTTCTTGAGATGATTCATGTTTTTCCTTTGTTGTGAGTCTTTTCTTTATCCAAACCAGGTCCATAAACGTGATGGTGATGTAGAAAAGTTACAGGAAGGAAACTTAAAATTATATGACTAGATGATACCTTAAATGAGAGCAGCTATTAGCTAAACTTTCTTCAAGAGAGAGTTTTACATCAGCTTTCTGCTTCTCCTTTGCAATACTGACCATTTATATAAATGTTTAAGAGTTCTTTCATTTGTATGTTATTTTGCCAGTGCCTAACAGAAGTACAAGCAAAATTACATTACTTGAAAATCATTGGAGAGTTGAAGTCATTTGCATGCAGATCGTACTCAGCTTCTTGTGTGGTAAGCATTTCACATTTTATTGGGGTTTTTAGCATAAATGGTGTGAGTTCTTCATTAAATACTTAAATACTTGTTTGAGCTATTAGTTTTGCTTGGATAGCTCATCCACATATACTCATCAAATAATGTACAACATTGGGGCAAATTGTGTTTACTATGTTTGTCTTTCATGCATTGCCTTTACCGCACTTTGGAACAAAATGTTGGGGAACGTCCCGAGTGATCCCTCCGCAATCCCATACTCCCTGCGAAAAGAATTGTACTTATCAAGGAATTGTTGGAAGATGTAAAGAAGGGTGGGGAACCTCCAGCCCATGGGCCATATATTGCCCAGGAGACCATTTAATCTGGTCAGTGAGGCCTTTCATAGTTATAATTTCAGAAATATGTTAAATTTAATTGATGGTAAGTTCTAACCTAATAGTTATACTTCTTAGCATTTTTTAATACCCAGCCATAAGCTGGTATGAGCTATTGTAATGCAGGTGCTGTCAGGGGATATTCAGCCTATCTGGTAACATTCCTGTTAAAAGTGCCATTTCTCACGCATCATTCATTGGGATGATTATGAAATTGTGACACAATTATAGATGGGTTGTGGGCTGTTTAGGGTTGTCAAAAAATGTTGAATTCAAAGGTCATACAATGGTCATTTGAGGCCATTGTTCGTAAATATGCAGAATGCTTCTTCCCTCTCAGTTGGAGCAATGGATGTTTTGAAATTAAGGACAATCTTTTACCAGTGCAGCATTCGTGTGATCTGCAGAAAGTTGAGGTCAAAGGTGATTTAGGTGTGTTTTATGGGGAAAAATGTCACAAAATGTTTGCAAAGCATCTTTTGTCACAAATTATTGTTAATTTGCTTGAAAATTGGATGGGGTTATTGTTGAATAGAGGATGCTTTGTTGTGCCTGGTACATTTGAGGCCAAAGCTCATGTGAGGGTTATACATAGTTTAAACATAAGCTGACAATGAACCTTTGTTGGAACTTGCCTGTATAAACTTTGAAGAGCAGTTGAAATATGATGCAGAGGAATTTTTATTTAGACATTCTGCAGTTGTGTTTAGTTTGGTAAACATTTTTAAAAATCATTACAACAATCTCAGTTCAAGTGATTGGGTGTGTTTTACAAAATGGGAAATACTAAAACTTGCCCGATCCAAAATATTGTTGGAACATTTAAATAGTCCATGTGAACAGTCAAAATACAGCGAAGGTAAAAAAAGAGAGGAAGACAGGTATCTCTTCACGCACATGGATTTGTCTAATTCTAATAATGCTTGAGACTTGTTATCATTATAACATGAAAGTGCTTCCTTGGTACCTCCATGCAAGCCTTGGGTAGGAGGTGAAGTCAGAAGCAGAAATTAAGATCAAATTGTTACGTACAATTGAGTGAATTTTCTTTGTTTCTTTAAGTCATGTTTACTGTGCTGTATACAACCTAAATAATCACACCATCCCCAGCCAAATGCACAAAGATCAGATGTCACAGTCCACTCTACATGTACTGTTCTCTCGAACATACAGCTGTGTGACACATCAGTTGCAAAATCATTTGTACTCATATTAGAGGAGGGTTAAGCCTGTTTATAACAAGAAACAAGTTTTCAAAGTGGATTGCAAATTTTCACTATTTTTGCAGTGTTTTCTTTAAAGTTAAATTCTCTCATAACTGTAATTGTTACATGAACATCATGGTCTGTAAATTGGCATATAATGGAAAACAGGCGGCTTTTCTGTCTTTATTTTTTTTTTTATTTTTTTGTTTTTCAATACACACACAATCACTTTAAGAGAGTGATACTTCTATTTGGCCAAGTCCACTGCATATGTCACTCTTGGATAAAATACACCTAGAGCATGTATGAATTAGAATTGGCTAATTGAATACTGCCCCTAGCTGTTTATCAGCAGAAACAGTTGATCATTCTTGTCACTATCCTCATTTCAAAATATACTGGGGCATGCATGAATTGGAATTAGCTAATTGACCATTTCTTCTTATTAAAGACAAATTGTAAGTGTATACCTTCAAGTAATTCTTTGGCTTCAAAATTGCTGGTAGGGGGCATAGATGTTTGTTATTTTGTGACCTGGCCTGAGGTCATTTGCTACAGTACATAGAACTGGAGTGGAAGCATACATTTTGTCGATATTTAGACACCGAGTACAGTGCATCACGTAGTGGACATACAAAGTAACAAAAAAGAGCTTTTTGAAATTAACATACATGTAAAGATGTTGTTATGAATCAACTGTTGAAGATATCTGAATATTCTATCTCTTCCAAGATGTGTAATTCATCAAAGTGTGACCAAGGCCACATGTATGGTGAACAAGTCTGGAATGGCTACAGTTCTGTAGAAGTTTGGGCAAATCTCCTTAATCAGGTGGATAATTCGACTGCAAAATTCAGCAATGTTCACTTCACCCTTTAATTGTATCTTGCCTTTGTAACTAATGTTAAGTATATGGCATTAAGTGGCTTGTACAGTAATTTGTTGATTAGCATCATTCTTAGGACATAGCTATAGTACTGCTAATAGCCATTTACACCAGATGTTATATCAAACACATTTCTTCAAATACACCATACAGTGTTGAAATAAATGTTCCTTCAGTGCAATTAGTTGGTATTATTTTAGTTAGTGTGTGGTGAACTGGTTTTCTGAATTTTAATTTTTATTATGGATATGTGAATAAATTGAACTTTGAGAATAACCTAGTGGCGGGTGCATGAAAAAAATATGCATGGATTTTCCTCATACAGTACAATTATTTTCTTTGCCGGATTTTTTGTGCAGCGTGCTGGAATTCCAAAATCATGCATCTAACAGTGCAAACACTGGTGCATTGTCACATCTTCCTACTGTAAGAAACTCCCTGTTGAATGCGTTGAAAAGTAAAAAAATCTGAGATCTTTGCAATGCCAAGTGTAGAAAAATAAAAATCACTTCTCAAGAGTGGTTTTTGGCATGCTCCACATGTACTTTCTTGAGAAGCTTGTTTGTTACCCTGAATGAAAAGACGTGGTCATATTGAAATATTTGTGGTCTGTTTAGCCTTGTGCAGTAGATGCTTTTTAAAGTATGTTAAATGGTTCATTTTAATACCTTCAAATTTGTACATGCTCAAAAACTTTCGGGGAATTGTCCCTGGTTCCTCACCTGGGTCTTTCCACTGGACTCAACCAGTGCCCACTTTGGGGCACCTGGGAAGGCACCATATGGAAAAGGCTTCATGCTCACCAAATGTGGTACCATCAGCCTGCAAGTGGCATTATGATAAAATGATCCTACAAAGGTTTTAAAGGACAGTAAGTTGAATCTTTTACAAATTTGTTAATCAAGGCATTATGGTGGATACTCGATTAGAATAGAAGAAGGAAGACTGACAGTTTAGTTGATCTTACAAGAAAAGCAACTGCATGTAATGCTCAATCTAATTAACACTCTCCTATTTACGTTATTTGTGATCATTGTCCTGAAGACGGCTAACTTCATTTTCCCAAGTGGTTTAAATTCTCCTATGTAGCAAAGTTAAGTTTTTACCTCCTCGTCCAGTTTTGAAAACTGTCTTCGCACCTCCCATGAAGTCCTGTGATTGCCCAAGGACAATTTGCCACTGCTAAAGACACTATAGTAGTAGGTTGCGAGCTCTTCCAAACACTCCAGGTTATGCCCTACTGTAAAATAATTTGAGAATCTGATTGTGTTGGTGTTTATTACAGTCATTTGGCTGTGTACTCTTAATCTGGTGCATGTCATTGACCAATCATTCTGGCAGGCTTTCAGTCATATGGAGGTGAATTTGAATTTGTTCTCTGTCCATGCTGATCCAAGTAGGGGGTGATCACTCCACACATTTTTGAGCTGATGCTGTGAATAGCACTTTGTGTGGATAAGGTTGTATTCTTAAATTGACAGCTAGATTTATTGTTTTATTTTGTACTGTAAATTTGACTGTCCTTGGTACATGTATGTTATTACACATTATTTAAAATATTATGATTGGTGCACCCAGAGAAAGAGGAAAATTCAAATTAAATGAAGTAAACTTTTTTATCTATAAGGCAAAAATATTTTTGAGTCCCCCCTCCCTCTCTTCCCCTTCCTCCTAATTCTTTACTCTTGTGTTTATATTTGCTTTTAATGTAACATTTTTTTCCCACTTAAAGAACTCCTAGGTAACCCCCTTGAAAAGTGGGTGTAGTATTTACATAAAAGATACAGGGACTGTGAGATAGATTACTGTACAGTACACAAGGCAAATCTCTGAGAGAACAGGACAAAATAAAAAAACTGGTCATGAAGGCATATTTCTGACACCTATTGATAAAAAACTGGTCATGAAAGCATATTTCTGACACCTATTAATAAAAAACTGGTCATGAAGGCATATTTCTGACACCTATTGTAAGAAGTCAATTGCGAAACTAGAATTGGAAAAAGTAATCCCAAAGGTAAAGTGGGAAGATATTATAATGAATGTATTTATGTAAACCTTCATTGAGTGAGATTTGAGTCAATGACTAGAAGAAAAGATAATTACCCTGGCAGTAAGGGTGATTGTAGTAACACTTTGTTTGAATTTAGTTTGCCACTTAAAAATAAAACTGGGCTGCATTGATCAAATTCATGATTTGGGAATTCTTCATCCAGTATGGTGAAAAAGCTGTTAAGTCCTTAGTATTTGATGATGAGTTGAGTCATAAATATGGATGTAAGACGTGCAAAGAAAGTATCGTAGCGTTCACAATATTTGTTGATATTCCAGGAGGATGTTTCATCACTGAATTTAATTGGTTTGGGAATTGTCCTGCAATTTCATTTGAATCCCTCCTCACCACATCGGTGTCAGTTTATTAAATGACATAACTTTCAGCATAAATTGAGCTATCTTATCTCCTCTCATATCCCTGACAAATATCTTTTATGATATTTTACAACAGAAATACCAAATATTACTGGTGAAGCAAGAATTTCTTGCATAAGTGTAAGAATTCTCCAACAAAAATATGGATTGACAGTATAGTATAGTGTTACCCAGTTATAGCTACAGCAAGTACAAGTTTTATAAAACTGTCAAATATTTTACATGCTGCTACAATTCAGTAGGAGATTTTAGCCAATTTCACCCTAGAAAAAGCCATTTTCCCGGGTGAAGCTTATCTCTACACTTGCAACTGTTAATCACTTTTGTAAACAAGCTGGTTCTGTTGATCAAACAGTCTTTAAAGGGTCAAGCCATCCTTTTGTTAAGAGCTGTTACTCAGTGATGATCTATCACTTAGATCTGTGTCTCATTGCAATACCACAACAAACCGCTTTAACTTTATTGATCTCGAGAGAGCTGCAAAGGAAGTTCTCTGACAGATAGTGAGTTAATTGTGGTCAACTAGGCATGGCTAAAACTTGGTATTCAATTCTAGCATCATGACCATTCCAAGTTTTTTACAAGTTTTATAACACACAAATTTTTGTTGAATAAGATACAAATAGGCTTTACTGTAATACATCCTTGCATGTTGAGAAACTACCCTTTTTTGTCACAGTGGGAGCCATTTGTCTGAAAACTTGATTTTTATGTCTTTTTGAAAGTCCTAATGTAAAATAAAAACTAAAAAAAAGCAAAAATTTTGGGCTGATGTCATACTTGCATTGAACTTCAGTTATTTACATTCATACGGTGAACATGTCTATTTTTCCTATTTTGAGTGGCATTTGAAATTTGTTTGGAAAGCTTGAGTTGTAATAATGCAAATCATAAAACAATTTTTTAAGAGAAGAACTGTCAAGAAATCTTGAGGTAAAGAGTTCCTACCTGCTGTGCTTTTGTAATGAAAATTGTAGAGTTAACTTTTTATGTCCCCTCCTGTTTGTCCTTATGTACTAATAGCTGTTGTATAATTAAAACATGTAGATAAAGAGTTACAGTAGAATGTCTTATGAGTGGTGCTCCATCTTAAGGTATAACATATGTTTGATTCCTTTATTTTTAGAATACAGAGAACATGACTGAGAAATCAGAGGCACTTCTTCAAGTCAGTCGCAAGATGGGAATGTGTCAAGTGTTGAACCAGGAGGATGGAGGTCTAGAATGTTTAGCTGAATTTAAAGACCTAGAGAGCATGGTACTATCCTGTCAAGCAACAGTGGAAGGAAGTGCTGATGCCACCTGTCAAATTGAAATCATTAAAACTGATGGCAAGGTAAGGACAATGAACATTTTAACAAAGATGATCTGGAACCTGGATGGATCAAAGCTGTAGTTTGAGATGATAAATTACAAAATTTATCTGCATCACTGGAGGTAGAGGAAATGATCTGTCTTTATAAAAGTAACGAACCCTTTTTGATTCCTTGCTGTAGGTAGAGGAACCTATGCGAAGGTGAAGTCATGTGTTAGTGTGTGTGTGGGGGGATGTGTGTATGTATGACACATAATGCTTGTAAACATGGTATCTCAAGAAGAGTAACCCCAAGGGATCGTATACTTGACATGTGGAAACCCATTATTAACTAGATGGTGGCCATTGTTTTTGGTGAATGTCAAAGGTCATTTAGGGTCGCCAGAGGTCAAACTGTCAGAATTTTTAAGCACAATATCTCAAGCAGTTAAATAAAAGAATGTCATACATGGCATGTTGATGGCCAGTATAAAGTAGATGATTCCTTTTTTTTTTTATTTTTAAGTGGAGGTCAATGGTCATGTGGGGTTACTTTCTCAAGCAGGGAGACTTAGATAAATCTTGTACTTGGTCTATTGATAACCCTGTTGAGCAGTTGATTGCTATTGTTTTTGTGTAGGTCAAAGGTCTGTGTGGTCACCAGAGGTTAAAAGGTTGGTAACTTGATAGTTCGAGCATGGAAACTTGGGTGAATCTCATACTTAGTTGGCATTGGGTGCTCAATACTGATCAAAAGTTCAGCTTTGGTAGAGTTTAAAGGTCATTTGGGTCATTGGAGTTATGTGCAAACCATGGTTATTGCTCAAAAACTTTCTGCGTCATAAAGGGTAACGTACAGGAAGCACATAGTCGGCATATGGAAAGTCCATATTGAGTGGATATAGCCTTATGACTTTTGCTGGTGGTTAAAGGTCACCAGATATCAAATAGTAAAAACATAGTAAACATGGTATTTAAAGAAGCAAAACTGATATGAATCTGATATGTGGCATGTAGGTGATGTTTATTAAGCACAAATCTCTAATATTTGGTGGAGGTCAAAGGTCATTTGAGGTCACCATGCCCCAAACTAAATGAAATAAGTTGATGTTGGACCAAGTGAAACAAACATATCATTCCGTTAGATTTATGTCCATGGATCTTAAACATTCAGTGCCAAAATTCTGAATGTGGTAATTTACAAAATACTGCTAACTTGACAAGAATACTAGACTCAAATTTCAGTGGCAAAGAATCACCTTTTGGCCTATGCCTTTTTGCTTTCTGGTTTAAGGTCAAGGAATGGTAAACAAACAAATGCAACAGCTATGTATGATAACAAGCCTGCTTTCTGCCATGTAGGATGTTATCAGTGAAGTGCAGGTTGTATCTGTGTGATATTACAAGTGGTGGGTACTGTTTCATCTTTGCTAAGGGATATATTTATTAAAAGCAGGCTCAGAACCAAATATATCTTCAACTTGAAAGAGACACTTATAATCTCAGTGTTTTGGTGAAATTTCTATTCAGTCCTGATGTATAGCTCTCAAGATATCAGTAAAAGAAGTTACTACATTTGTGACATAAAGTGAGCTTGGAGCCAGCAAGGGTTATACCATCACCTCACATTAATAGCCAAAGATTTGTTTTCTGTGTTTTTCAATCTGTTGTTTTGACTTTGAAGTTAAAAAGAGATGTAGTTAAGCTTCCCATGGGGAAGATGGTAAAATTCCCATGCCTCTTATGCATTTACATGCTGATTATGAGATTATGGCAGAAAAAAAGTTTAAAGAGAAATAACATGAGATTATTGCAGAAAAAAAGTTTGACGAAAAACGAGAGACCAGTAATTGGAGGTTATGTCACACATGCTTGCTTCAACTTCATTTGGGGATGAAAATGTGACATCTTCATCTGCTAATACAGGTATCTCAAAAACCACACGTGGATTTTGATTCAAATTTCCTCAGACCGCTTAAATTGAGTAAAATACCAAAACTTCATTCAAGCCTCCTAGTCTTCTTTAAGATTGTCTGTGGCTGCGGGTGGCAGCAATACTTTAGATATATGGTTTTATGCAAGTAGAGTATCTCAGAAGACAGAGTTAGATTAGCTTTCATCATCATATATAGGTCACTCAAGAGTAGCTCAATAGCTCTTTGGGAAACAAAAAAAGATCCTCTTTTGTTGAAAGAGGAATTTACCCAGTTTTAAGCATCTCTACATATTGATTTGTACTCGTGTAACCTCTTTACAGAAATGCAGCGGATGAAGAGAAGTCTCAAACTGGGTATTCATTAGCTCTCTGTAAACAGCCTAATTATGATGATGCTCAGAGCATCCATGTGAATGAATTTTTAGAGCTTCACTGTATTTATTTTGGTGCACATGTATTAAGGAAAAGTAGGCTTGTAATTTGCAAATTTAAATTATTTTTAACTTGATGATAAACTCTTGTACGATTCACTGTTGCTAAAAATGTCTTAGATCATGTAGGACAGGGTGAAAGTCACTTGACAGAATATTTAGCATTAAGATGTCAAAAGATTTCTCACATCTGGATTTCTCAAAAAATTATCATCCAGTGGATGAATTTAATCTAATTTTTTCATGGACCAGTGCTTTGTTAAAATATAATCATAAGGTGTCTTTATAATGCATTAAAAAGGGTTTGGGCCCTGTAAGAAATTACCTTTGTTGTGGGAAGTTGGTGGTGATAGTGCATGCAAACTCCTAATTAAGTGATTTTTTATATTCAGATTGTTATGGATGGCCTCTTTTATGTAAATACCTTCAAGGTACAGTCTGGCAAAATTTTTTTTGAAGTCCTTTTAAGGATGGTTCCTACACAATGGTGGTTATTGCATGCTATGTTTTAAGAGTGATGTTCGGCTGGTAACTCTACCACCAGTTTTTGCGTCTTTTGTATTCTTGCTGCAAAATGGAAGTTTTACCAAAAATTTGACTAGCTGAAATGATATTCCACTGTACAATTTATGTGGTCACAGTGATAAGTGAGGTGTGCACATGTTGTCCATATCACAATTAGATACTAACATCATTACAGTCAAAATCCTCCCAAGTTAAAGCTGACAGACTCAGGAGGCTTGTTTAAAACTCTTGCTTGTGTTTATCAGACTGTCAAACATTCCTTTGTTGAGTTTAGAGTATGTAGATTACTAATTAAAATATGCAAGCAAGTACCAGCAAGCACCTATAAAGAAGCATAGGTGGAAAAAGTTGGGAAGCTGAGAGGCTCCTTCCCAGGAAATTTGGGCAATTGGAGGGAAACTTTGGTATCAACTGGAGGCAAGTGCCATATTTTTGTTCATGAAGTTAGTTAGTAAGATGAGGTTTTGCGGCCCAGTTTATAACCAGTTGGTTTAAGTCGAGCCAGCCACGGCCTTTTTTCCAGTTGTGGCTCACTGGCTTGTTTTCCCTACTCCATTGCTTATGCTGAGCACCATGAAATGCAGAAAGACTAATTGTGGAAAATTTTGCTCCGTTCCCAGGAAATTAACATTTTTCAGCCCTGTAAAGAAGTTTCAAACAATAAAATTGAATTTAAAAGTGGATCGACATGTTATTCTAGTCCTTATTGTTTGATCAGGTACTGATATTTAATTGTTAAACCTGTATTAAGGTCAACATTTTCAACACTGAAATGTCTGGTTGATCCTAAGTTAGAACAGTCTTTTTTGAATGCTTTCAAATGTGTGTGTAGTCAGAAAATTATACTTAGATTCTAAATGTACAGTGGAGGATGGATTAGGGTTTCATATGAGATGACAAAGGAGCATGTGATATTGAGAGGGACGGGACCTAGGAGGAGGGGAGAGGGACTGAGTGGTTTTGCCTGAAAAACCTTCACCCCCATAGAAAATTTCCTAGTTTTCCCAAATTTCTATCTGCCTGTGATTTTGACTTCTACCAAACTTGAGGTGTGGGGCATTACCCCCCCCCCCCAGCTGTAAGCTCGTGTGTATCAGTGAAGTACTCTTCTGGCTTATATTCTCATTATTTCTTTCTTAAAATTCAGCATTCTGACCTTACGTAGTGCCTTTACTTGAAAGAGTAGTTGAAATAATCTGCATGTGCATGCTTTATCATAGTGATGCAAAACATGTGGAATGTAGAATATTCTTTATTTGAGCAACTTGAGAAGGAAAAATTTAGTTCTCAAATAGTTTAAGTCAATTTTGATTAGTGAAACATTTGGATTATACAAGCAGTAACTGCTGCATTTTTTCATGTTTGAATAGCAATTTCACAAACTGTTGTTCCAAAGTAAGGTGCTGTACAAGATATAAAGGTATTCTCTTTTATATGTACAACCATCCAACACATATCCTGGTATCATCTTCAAACTTTTTGTGTGAAATGACTTTCACTAAGTTAGGATTTAATTTTGTCCCCTTACAGAAATTGCTGTTTCTGATGCCGGAGAAAAGTGGTATAGATTTTGCCAATTTTGTGAGTGGATTTTACAAGGTCTATGTTCACAACGAGAAACGTCTGTTGAGAGTGGACAACAGCAGATATATAAATGACTCTAACTCAGGTAAAGTGGGATCACTTTGTTTGTAGATTAAAAAAAATAAGTTCGTTAACAAATTCAGACTGAATAATTCCACTCTTTGTACTCAGATTTCCTTCTCTTTTTTTTTAATTAATTTTTTTGTTCTGATTTTCATTGAGGAGACTATTATGCTTTTTGTTACATTAAATTGACAGATTACCACTTATTTTGCTATCATCAGATCTTTAATGTGTTCTTCATTTTGGCGTATTGGCATCACTTCTGTGTATGTAATGGTGTAACTGATGTCACAAGTCTTATTTAGATGAAGATTTGTCCGTGAAATAACATATTCAGAGTCAACAGTATCATCTAAGTCTTAAGTTTCTTATTTTTCATGACCGTAAAAAAAAAGCTGCTTGTAAGATCTTTTCAAGTATTTCTGTGACTTTCATTTCACCACAAAGGTGAAGCTTTCCCATTTTCTGTTGAAGTGAAATTTTTTACATTATTTTTCAATGGGAAGATTTGAAAACAGTTCATGCTGTAAAAGGTGAGTTATCAAAGAATGAGTTATACATGTATAGAAAAATTATCCTGTTGTTTTTGGTAGTTTAAAGGTCATCCGAGGTTACAGACATTGTAATTATGAAAACCTGGTTAGCTCCTTGTTCACACAATATTTCAAGAAGGGTAACATTGAGCTACCACATACTACATAGTTAATATATGGATGCCTCACACTGCTTACAACAAGAACCCTTTTTTTGTGGAGGTCAAAGTTCATTTGGAGTCATTAGAGTTTGTATTGTGAAAAGCTTGTAAGCACAATACCATATAAAAGGTAATCTTGATGAATCTCATAGTTGGCATCTGGATGCCGCATATTGCATTCAAAAATTGTATTGTTTTTGGTGGCAGTCAAAAGGCATTTGAAGTTGAAAACGTTCACCAAACGTTGAATACCTCATAATGTGATCTGATGCATTGCATGTAAACCCCCATGTTGTTTAAAAGAACACCATTATTTTTGGTTTGGAGGTCATGCGAGGTCACCACAGGTTAAATTGTGAAAACATCTTAAATATGAAATCTCAAGAAGAATAACTTTGAGGGATAAACCTCAGTGCAACAAAGCTTTTCCTTTTGGCAAGGAATCACATAGCCTTTAGGCATTCTGGTTTTTCCTTTACTGATGGAATGGAAGAATGATGCAATATTCTGCTGTTGTTAACTGTGCTTGAAATACCTTAATGTTAATTCAAAAAGGTGAACAAATTTGAACTTCTTCCCAGCATAATTATTTGAATCATCCCTCTGCCTTGAAAGATTTACGGTCCTTGCCTTTATTGATCCTAAAGGCGAAGTTTGCCTGTTTTTTGAACACCTGTTTGCTGTTATACAAAAAGGTACATTAGTCTTTGTGATTCATTGAAATCACTTTTTTGGAGCATAAAAGGAAATACAGTGAGCGGCAAGAAGGTGCTGTATAACAGCTCTAACGAGTCGAAAGACAGACTTGGAAAGTGTCGTGCACTGACCTACAAAATTTTACCACAACTTGGAGTTACCACGCAGTTTCATCTCCTTTATCAAATTCCCATTTGCAAGTGTAGTTTGATTCACTTCCTCACTGTGTAGAACTCTTGTGAGTACTTGCTAGTCACTTGAGAAATGAAACTTGGGAATAATTTGCCTTAGTTTGTTTGTCCACGCTGCATGTTAAATTAAAAACTTGATGAAATAATCACTACGACAAAAATTCACTGTCATGAATCTTTTAAGAACATGAAGAGCATACCGATGTGGTTACCACTCTCTTTACAGAAATGATTTCAAAAATAGCTTTTATGCTGATTTTTTTGTTATCATGACATCTAATTACAGTGTGATCATGCCCCTTTGTAGTTCTGATCTTTCAGGTCTTTTGTTTGGCTTTCAAATTCTACCTGTACATAAAGTAGAAATGTTAAAGGGGTTTATTGAGCTGGTTCACAAAATTCATGATAAATTTTATCACACCTGTTCTTGATAGTAAATGGTCAAAATATAAAGAGATTCTGCTCATCTGACACACAACTGAAATTATCATGATAGGGTTATAGGGTTATTAATGATTAAAATCAGTTATTACAAATTTGTGACCAGACACTTTTTACCATAACGTATTAATCATATGCAATCCCTCTCCACAAAACTTAGTTTCTCACATATTTTTGGTAACTATAAGAAGTGATACATTAGTAATGAGACTAATTAGAAAAATTGTTATGTAATGATTTCTTTCAAACTCCTCACAAAATAATCAACTCAACGAGCCCCTTTAATCAACCTTACATAAAATTCCTTTGGCCAGTTATTGTTTGTCTGTGTGTAGTTAGGTAAGAATGAGATATAGTGTGAATGTACAAAACATATTCTTAAAGCAGCACTACTTGTGTGATGCATTGAAGTGTTGTTG
>WURT03010546.1:3716-14949 GCA_009936505.3 Holothuria glaberrima
TAAACTCTAGCCTGAACTAAATATTTGGTCAAGAAGATCTTTGGTCTAGCAAACCTTTGCCCCACTGATTCAGTTGTTGGCTTGTTCATAATTTTTAACCTTGAGTAAAATGTTTCATTTCAATTTCCTCTCCTCTCTTAGGAGTTGAATGAAGATGTACAGTTACTTGTCATTTGGGCACAGTTAAGTTGCAGCTATCCATGACAGGGATTGTGTCTTAGATTTATCAACCTTCACCAGGGGTTGTGCAGTATATTATGTTAAAATATACCCTCTAGGATTCAACAGTTTCTTTTTTGGTGTCATTGTTTCTTCAGGCAATTAAGGAAGTTTTAAGGTTGAACCCACCAACAGCAGCTACAGTGAGATTGGCATCTTATGATGTGGAGTGTAATGGGCACACTGTGCCAAAAGGAACTACAGTTTTTGTAAGTGTCAGAATGCTCATTGTTACTTGTAAAAAATTGTGAATCAGTGTTTGAACAATGAACTGTAGTAAATGCATTGTGTACTAGATATTAAGCCATTGAATTAGTTGTCGTAATTTACAAAGCAAAGTATAAATCATTTTGGAATGGTACAGTGATATTAAGACCCCCACATGGTAAGATAGCAGATATGTACCCAAGGTAAAAAACATTCAACATTTTCCCAAAATATATTCAACTTTGAATGGATGCAACTGGTTCTGAATGGTTCTGAAGTTTATTGCAAATTATTTTAAAGTTGAATGGCGCTGAAAGGTTTTATCACAGTTTAGTGTTAATGGGGGAAAATGCAAATGGAACCATTCAGGAATTCTTCAACTTTACTTGAATGGTCTTGGATATTTTGTAGTGAGAGAACATAGTCAGGAGTACAAGCCCAGGTTTTTGTCTCTGGTACCCCTGTTTCTGGATTCTTGTTTATGAGTTTGTTTATTCCAAATACATAAATACAAAATTTGGCAGTAGGATCAATGCCTAAAATCTGTAAGTATGAATATGCAGGGTTCACTAGATTGAAGGTTCACTGACTGTTAACCCTAACTCTGACTTAATCCTAACCCAACAACTGTAATTCTTACCCAAACCCTAGTTCTACCTGAAATTATATAATCCTTACCCTAATGCTATATTCTGTTTCTAATCTGAATGCTAATGTTACTCTACCTTTAACCCAAAGTCTGTAGACTTTTGGTCAAGCGGATCATATTGGGCTAGTGATCCTTCGATATAGTGAGCTTTTGATCAAGTTGGCATCCCCTGTGTAGTATTATGGGCAAGAAAACAGTACAAAAACTATTTCCTTTCCAAAGCATAATAGTATCATTCCATGGAAAGGGAATAGACAGTAGGAATCACTGGTTCCACACCGTAAAAATGGGACATTTTTCCAAAACATATCAGAAGTTATCATTGTTAGATGCAAATTGTGTGAAACTTCCCTTTTTATAATTGAAGAGTGTACTTTCTTCGTTGTAGGTTTCTCTTGGCTTGGGACGACTCGAAGAATATTTCCCAGAACCTTTGAAGTTCAGACCAGAGAGATTTCTCAACAACTCTGTGTAAGTCTTCATTCATTCATAGGTGTAGTTTTCCTTTTCTTCAAAACTCTTTTAACAACAAAACAATAGTCTCATTTCCTAGCAGTATCCAGATCACAAAACTTTTTTGTCTTATCTCTTTTGTGCAAGGCATAACCTAAAATACATTGATAGTCACATAACTACTATACCCTCAGTGTACCAGTATGAAACATCACTTTTAAAGGTCACAGTAGCAGGAAGTTGAAATCTGACATGTCAGCTATTCTTTTTGGCTCTCTGCATATAAAAAAGGGAGCATTACTTGTAATCAGTGTTGCAGTTGCGGCTACTTTCCATCAGGCCTAGGCCTTACCCCTTTCATCTCACAGCCAGTGCCTCTCCCCTTTCAGAAACCTGAGGCCAGCTATTATTAAAAGTGATCATTTGCTCTTCAAAACTTGTTTATAGATCAATGTGAATACCAGTCCAACAGATCTTTAGCCTAACCATGTCTGTTTGTGTAAGCCTTTTACCTGTTGCAGTACTATGCAACATATCTATCTCACACACTTACAGTGGTAGAGCATCTGCCTCTCACGTGGGAGGCCCGGGTTCAAAGACTTTAAAAATGGAACCTTCTGCCATTGTGTGTGATGCTCCGCATAAGCAATGGAGTAAGGGAAAACAAGCCACTGAGCCACAACTGGAAAAAAGGCCGTGGACGGCTCGACTTGAACCAATTGGTTGGAAACTGGGCCATCAGACCTCATCTAACTAACTAACTACAGACATATGCAAATATGAGAACTATGTGTGGAGGAAAAAAATCTGGCATATGCTTGTGCATGGTTTTCCAACCTTGGGGTCGCGACCCCAATTGGGGCTGCAAAGCACTTTTCGTGAGGTTGCAAACTAGTTCGAAAATATCTGAAAAATTGTCATTCCCTAATGATAAAATGTAAATATCACTTACAATATGATAATTCTGTATTGCTAGAGATGACAGACAATACTAAACTCATTGCTTACGGGACTTTGTGAAGTCAAATACAGTCGCTGGAAACAGAAAGTGTGGAGGTGAACTGAATTTGTGATTCTTTTGGGGGCACTGTATATTAATTAGTAGTGGCACACCCAAGGGGGAGGTTCAAGGGGCTGGTGCCCCCCAGGGTCGTCAGTGTTTTTTTTTTATTAGATGAAAATGTATTAGGTTTGAACATAGTAAGGGGGGAAGCTAATTATTCTTTTCTAGAATGTAACAAACTAACAATCAGAACTGAAAATTGAAAAGCTTGCATACCAGTGTGTGTAAAAACTTGCAAGGAAGTCTCCAAATGTCTATTATTAGTTCATGTATTGCCCATGTATTACGCCGGAAAAAAAACCTGTAATAAAACTCTTACCGTCAATTTTGATTAAATTTTGACAATCTTCCAATAATGTTTAGAAGAGGGATTTTCCATCCAAGAAAACACTGACTACACCATTTCCAGGAGCTAACTTGCGGAGCCTGGGAAGGGCAATTTCCAGCGATCAAGGGGGTGTTTTTTTCAAAATATTATCTGCTACGCTCCGCACCTACTGATGGTGGCGCTCCGCTTAGATAGTCTCTCCACAATTTTCAGCCCCCCTAGTCCAAAATTGTGGGTGCGCCACTGTTAATTGGGGTCGGGATATGATGCTGCTACCTGAAAGGGGATTGCATCCACAAAAAGGTTGAGAAACCATATGCTAGTGCATATTTGCTTGCATACTCAGTGTGTGTATTACTCCCCTTCATCAAACTTATATTAAACTCTTCTAGATCAACATGTAAAAATTACCATAGTCATGGTTACAGCCTAGGGCTTTTAGCTATTTGGTCTTGTTGGAACTTTCTCAGTGCAGTATTGTGTATAGAAAAACTTGTTCTTCCTGTTGTGAATGATGAAATAACTATATTAAACCATGATGCTTTGATGAAGATCATATGCAAGAGCTAATGTGTGGAGTGAGTGATTGTCCTTTATTATTGCTGCATTAAAACCTTTGGTTAGTCACCAATTTTTCCCTTATCTCTGGTAAAGTTTACTGAGTTAATTTGCACAAAGGTTGTTTGACAGTCAACAGGTTCTTCAAGTATTTGTGTATCAAATATTATGAAAGATAGCATGAAGTCATTGTAATATTTACAGTCTAGAGAATAGAGGTCACAAGATCTTTTGTACCAAAGTATTGTATTTTTGTTTCAAACCTATTTCATAAGTTTGTCAATTTGGTTCTGGTTGAAGTCATTGTGGAGTTGCTTGTTAGACATGGGTGGATTATTGAAGGACAAGCCATAAAATTTTATTTGGAAAATTCAGTTAAAGCTCTTTAGACCTACAGCCAATTGGTAGGGCTCCCCATAAAGCACTGCAGCCCATTGGTCCTGCAACCCAGTATGTGCTTTAAGCCCAATGGGCTGTAGGATATAGGGCAGTTACTAAAAGTCAGTCATGTATTTAAAGGGAAAATGCAGTGACCCCAGTTTGGATTAGTGCAGTAGTCTACTCTGTTTCTTGAATGGCTCTTGAGAATCATGTGACAATATTTTTTTTTACCAAATTGTAAAATTTAAGAGGAGTCACCCCTTGGTATACCTTGAATTTGAAATATTCAAGTCCTGAAATATCATGAAAGATATAAATAGAAAAGGAATAGGAGGAAATCTGTGAGATTTATCCATTGTTTCAAAATAAGTTGGGGAGACTGCTTATGCCCTTGAAAATGTTGTAAAAATGGAATATAATAATAAGGTAATAAGGGCATGTAATAGAGACATAGCTTGAAGGAGTGGAGAACATCCTGTACATAAGGGTGGAGAACTGAAAAGTATCTCTATCTCCCAGAGTAGTTTTTCTTGCCATCAGAGTTTTGGATATCAGGGAGGGGTTAGGGGGTGGGGTTGGGGCTTGCCACTCCAAAGACTCAAGCACTTTTTCATAGTATGTCTTTAATGCAAACCTCACTAGCCACTTTTGGTCCTGTACCCCAAAATATGATCCTCTCCTCCCGTGCTGCACGATCCCTTCCCCCACCCATGTCACACTGATTTTGCCCTCTCTGTGATATTCTTATTGCATTTCTCATACAGAGAGCCTCATACTTGGGTTCCATTTATGGTTGGACCAAGATCTTGCCTCGGCCAGCAGTTTGCTATGGTTTGTTGAGTTAACATTGTTTCCTTTGGTTGTAAATATTTTAAGATGGTACAGACAAGTTTATAAGTGTTTGTGTAGCAGTAGGGTCACTGATTTAAATTCTGATGGTCCATAGGAATGGCTTTGTATGAATTTATATTCACTGTATTAAGTGCTCAGATTTTTGATACAAATTATTTTTGCATAGTGTCAAAATTGAATGGCTAGTCTGCAACTGCTATGAGTAACCTGGTTAGCAGGTTATGATGATAGTTAAACCTTGGATTTATTTATGTGGGAGGTTTTGCAACTAGACTTCAAATGTAAAGGTCTGCAACAGTGTTTGTATACCTGTGGCTCTGTAAGCCATGCCACACAGACATGCGTGATTTAACTCGTACAATTTGTCAGTACCCTGTTCTAATCTGTGATATTTAAGGAATAAATCGCATTTGGAGGACTATTATTGGTGAATAAACCGTTGAGACTCCAAATGGCAAAATAACGGACGAGGCGAAGCCAAGTCCGTTATTTTGCTAAATTTGGAGTCGAGACCGTTTATGAGACAATAATAGTCCGACAAATGTGGTTTATTCCTATTCTACCACCAAAAATCTGTGAAAAAACTTCATTTTTATCAGTTTTTAGGATTACTGACCGTCTGTTGTGGAATAACAGGTCAGTGTTTAACCGATCAGAATGCAGGATTCTCAATAACGGATGGCTAGAGGTGGTAGAATGAGAAATAATAGTTTCTATTTGAGTCTTTTATATGAGGCTCTACCTCAGAGTCAGTTTGAGCCTAGGCCTCTTGGCCAAAAGATGGGTTCTTTATTACCAGACCATTGATCGTTGTAAACTGGCCCATACATATACCATGGATGTAACATCCATGTATGAGTGGTCTTCAAATATAGCTTTCATGAATGAATCATAGCATGTAATATTATTGACTAAGCACAAATTTTTGTTTTCCTGATTTATAACCTATGGAATTACTCTTCAATTACCAATGTATGGTATGCTTTGCATTGTGACTTGATGTGAGCGAGATAGTGGGCATCTCCCCCCCCCCCCCATTTCATGTAAGAGCCTTAATAGGATGAAGTGTAATACTTATGGTGACCAGTTATGAACTCCAGCTACAACTACCCAAAACTTTCAGGGTGCAAAGCAAAGTGTAAAATTGGAGTTAGCCCCTGCTCAAGTTGGGAGACACCACTCCCAGTCAGGCTTTACCTGTAGCCATCTCTGCTGTCACTGTGGTCAGTTAAATCATTAAATAGTATTAATTCAGCAAATAACATGAATCTAAAGACAGATTACTGAAATTCCCTCCAGCTCAGATGAAGTTATGAAAAGCAAACACAGTAGACAATAATATCAAGTTTACTACATTTCAAGAAAAAACAGCATCCTGTAGTATTGAAATACTAATGCCAGGCAGAATTTACTGCCTACAGTCAAGCTTATACCTAACTTATTTCACACTGTTTCCTTCTAATGTAAGCACCAATTGCACAGCCAGCTGTGCAGGCAAATAAAACCTTACAGTTTTTAGGCCATGTAACAGGAAGCCTTTCAAAACCTTGGTATTAATTTGATTGTCTTCTTTTCTGCAACAGATGGAGATGAAGGTTATCATGGCTAAACTACTGCAGACCTTCGACCTCCGCTGGGTACCAGGCCAGTCTTATGACGTCATTGAAGAGACCACAATGAAACCAAAAGATGGTGCTCTCCATTATCTGACCTTAATAAAAGGTCATTTGTAATGGAGGAATCCTTGCAGTACAGTTGTAATTGAGGAGTGCTCGTTAGTTCTCCCCATAAACATCATTGTATTATTGTTTTCCTTTAGTTGTGACATTTTTGTAAACATTTCCATATATCTTTGTAATCTCTTTGATGGCTTTTTCTGTTAATTGAAGTAGTTTTAAATTATTTTAATGACGTCTTTTATTTTATCCGCTTCTTGGTAATTTAGGAAATTTTAAGTAGTCATGATAGTTCTTCTGTTCCATTGTTAGAGAAGTCCTATATTCCCTTTCCTGTCTTGTTTTACTTAAACTACTTTTATATATTAATGCTGGCGATTTTTCCACCACTGTTTAAATAATCCAAACTGTAGTGTTACTGAAATTTTTGGATTATTTTCAGGATAAGTGTAAATTTGAAGTACATATATCTCAGGGAAAAACACAGGTTAAAGTTTGGATCAGTTGTACCCTGCACAGCTTTTAATCAAGGGACATCATTGTGGTTTTTTATTTTTTATGTTTTTATGTGTTTTCTTCCTTTTGATTCCTTGGCGCAGGCAAAGGAATCTATTCAATAGCAATGTCGTCTGGGTGTGTGTATGTATGTATGTGTGTATGTATGTATGTGGCACTTGCTTGTAAATACTATTAAGTAGTATATCTCAGGGTAACTGTGAGGGTTCCCATACTTAACATGTAAACAGCATAGCATATATTTAGTAGATGATCCCTACTTATAGAAATTAAAATAAGGAGGAAGGCTGGCACAGAGTATCGCTGTGTTTTTAATCAGTGATGCCACAAAAATAGTGAGAATGCTTCCACTATTCACCTCAAAACCAAGTGGTTTGTATGTCTCTATATGAACAGTGTCAGTTCAACTCAGGAAGTTAAATGTCAGTTTATCTGTTTTTTTGAAAAATTGGAAGTAATTTTCACAACAGACATAAGTCAAGGTGCCTTGAATTTTATTTGTTCCTGACTTTGAAAGCTTTTAGTTCCTTTACCAATAACTGGGGCAAAAGCAATGATGTAATGTTTGTATTATGTGCGGTTGCTTTCTTACTGTACAGACGAATGCATGAGTGGCTTCAGTCCAGATCACAGGACATTGTTCTCCCTTACTTCAATATCTATGGCCTTATTGTTTTTTGTAGAGGTCAAAGGTTATTTGGATTGAGTGAGGTCAAAAGGTCAAAACTTTATAAATAAGGTATCTCAATAACGGTAATTGTGAGGGATCTCATATTTTGCATGTGGATGGCCATATTCAGTAGATGGACCCCAATATTTTCGGTGGAGGTCATCTGGGGTCAACAGAGGTCAAGCAGTAAAAATCTTCAAAATTGCTTGTAAACAGGTCATTTGGGACCACAAAAGGTCAATAAGTCAAAATCTTGTAAGCATGATTTCTTGAGATGAGTGACTGTTTGGAATCTCATACTTGCCATGTGGATGGCCCGTATGCAGTAGTAGATGTTCCCTATAGTTGTAGTGGAGGTTAAAGTTCATTTGGGGTCAAACTGCGAAAACTGTAGACATGATATTTTAAGAGTGGAAATTGTTAATTATGAATCTCATACTTAGTATGCCAGTACTTTATATTAAGGTGAAGAAGCCTGTAGGTTTCGGTGGCCCAGAGGTCAAAGGTCATGTGGGACCACCATAAGTCAGATGGTGTATACCTAGAAAACCGCCCTTAACCACTATATCTTTAGACAGTAACAGTGAGAAACCTTATATTTGGCATATGGATGTCCCATATTGAGGGTATGATTGATATGGTTTGTAGCAGGGAACAAGGTTATTTGAGGGAGGTCAAACTGCAAAAATCTTGTAAACATGATGTCTTAAGGAGGGAAAGTTGTATTTATGTCATACTTGGCATGTGGGTGCCCCATATTAAGTTAATATTCGCTGTAAGTTTTGATGGAGGTCAAAGTCAGTTGAGGTCATTAGAGGTCAAACTGCCAAACTCTCGTAAACAAGATATCTCAATAAGGGGAACTTACGTTACTGTCATATGTTAATATGTCATATGTTAATATGTCATATATAGGAATTGGGTGCCCCACATTAAGAAGATAAGCTTTGTCAGTTTTTGGGGAGATCAAATGTCATTTGAGGTGAATTAGGGTCACACTGTGAAAACATTGTAAACTTGTTAGTCTGTACGAATCTGATTTTTGGTGTAAAGGTACTCCATATTGAACGCAAAACCACTGTTCTCTTTAGTGTGAAGTTTTAAAGTTTGTTTGATGCCCATTAGTGGTCAAACTGTGGAAACCTGGGATAAATGATATCTGAAAGAGGAAAACATTTCTTAATCTGATACTTGGCATATGGGTGCCCCATTTTGAGTGATATAAGCTGTATTGCGTATGGTTGTGGTCATAGGTTATTTGAGGTCAGCAGAGGTCAATCTGTTAAAACCTAAACATGATTTGTCTTGTATGAACATGTTTGGATTGTATAAAGCAATGAGGGGATCAATGTATAAAACAATATCAGTGTTGAGTTTTGACCATGGATTTTTAACTTTTGATACGTAAATTTAAGCACAGTAAGTTCACAATGAAACTGGTAATTAGGTACCAAAGTACTAAAATTATATCCATGTGGCAAGGAATCACAATGCTATTTGGCTTTCTGGTTAAGCATGGAAGCTGCAGGTGAATATTTACCCTCTGCTCAACCCTCGAAATATGTAAATTTTTGTATGTAGGAGTTGACTGTTTACAAGGCTACTGTTGGCAATATTTAGGTACTTTCCCTAGGAGGCTGTGAAGATTAATTTTGGGTCGGAAACTGGGTCTGGTGAAACCATCTAGCACCACCAAGGGACATCAGCAAAGCAGCTTATGAGCAGTTTAAAGCTGACCATGGTGTGACCACTTATGGGGGCATACTGGGGAATGTTGTGGCTCATTTTGAAATACCATATTTTTTAAATGTAATAATGCTTAATTTTACTTAATTTTGATCATAAAGGTGCCTTATAAAGCAAATTTAATGAAGAAATATTAGAAAAAAAACATTTTTCAGTTGAGCTCAGTCCAGTATTATGGTCAAATTAATGTTTAGCTTTCATACCATGTTTAAGATTTACATGTCCCTTTAAAATAGTTCTGGAGAGAAATATTTGATTCTCATGAGTATTATTTTTCTAGACCAAATAACTTATGAAAAATTTTGGTTGCCTCATCATGTCATTTCTTACTTTGCAAAGCTTAAACTCTGACCGTTTATTTTCTTAATTATACAAGTTACATCACTTTTTCATTTACATACAGTTGGCTCCATGACACTCCCTCTTTAATTTCAAACATTAATTTCAATTCCGTATTGATGATCATACCTGTGCTAAGTGCTTATATCATATTTCCGTCCCATTTTGAGTCTCCCTACAAATTTTTCCGACACAGTATTAGATATCAAGATGTGGAACTGCATAAGTCCCTCCCTTATAGCATAAAATATTACAGGTGTTATTATTGTATTTTGTATGTATTTATAGTGAGTCTGAATTAAAGTTTTATAAAAGTGACACCAAAACTTCAAGTATTTCAGTAATGTTAGCATCAGGGGTGGTGCCAGGATTTGCATGAGGGGTGTCAAGCTCCCAGACAGAGGGTGGGGGAGCAGGAGGAGGGGGGAAAGCAACCTGAAGCTCTGACAAAGCTGGCAAATAACCTAGCTACAGCATGTTTAAATGCAAGAATTTTGGCTCGCTTTGCATGCTGAAAATTTCAGCTATTTATTGAGGCAAATTTGAAAATGTGGGGTTTGTATTGAAGAAAAGCTGGATATTTTTGCTTTTAACTGCAGAAAATTTGGAAACTTTGGGTTACTACTGAAGATTTAAATTTTCAATTGGGGATTTATTAAAGGATATGAATTCCTTGAGAGCAAAAACAAATAAACCGTCAGGGTGTACCACATTATCATACCCAGTAAGGTTCCCTGACAGAATAAGAAAACTTCCAGACGAGGGAGCTGAGGGCAGCCCTGAATGAGGGAGCTATGGCCTCCTTCACCCTACCTGACGCCTCCTTGGAAACATGTTGCATTTAGTGTATGTAGTGTAGCCTACATATATGTATAATAATTTTCAAAATTATGTCGCGAAATTGGTGCTCACGAAGACTTCAAAAGGGTCTGAAATCTACAAAAAGATGTTGTGAAAGGGATCGTACGTCTGCCCTCATATTTTTGACAAATATTAACAACTAAGTAGTATTCAAGAATAATGGAATGTTATTTTACATAAATTACCATTTACAACGTCTCAATATTACTGATGTTATAATGTGCGATTATAACAAGTTGGAATAATTAAGGTTAAAAACTGGTCAGGCTTGCTCATTTAAGTTTTTGTGCGTTCTGGCCGGGGATGGGTATGGGTGGTAATAAATATTCAGTGTTCAGGGCCGGAGCCAGGAATAGGAGAAAGGGAGTGTAACCGTCTGCAGAAAGTGCATGGTGCAAAGAGATGGGCTTAGAGATGCAAAATTCATTGCTTTGCCGAAAATAGGGGGCGTACACCCCTTACGCCCCCTTGGATCTAGCCCTGGTGTTGCAGATTGGTACAAAGTAAGTGAATCGAAATTTGTGAGGTGACCGATGCTTGTCATGACTCGATATTTATATGTAAACAGATCAGTTGATACGTTATACTGTACTTCAATACGTAATCTCGTGCAAAGAAGGCCAATACTCGTGAGACCGTTGAGTGTGACGTCAGTGTTGTGTATGGAGACTTTCGTATTCATGTCAATTTTTAGTTGAGACGATAGAGACGACAG
>WURT03010568.1:0-16423 GCA_009936505.3 Holothuria glaberrima
GTTAACAGTTTTGGTAAGTGATATCAATCTTTTCTAGGGAAACAATTTTCACTTCCATGATTCCTCAGGGAATACGAATGCTGCAAGTGTCATGAAATGAAGGTTGCAAAAGCAAAGACTAACATTTGCCATGTATGGGTATGTCTCACTTTTCACATCACAAATTTGCAAGTATATATTCATGTTTATTCATAGTACAAGTGTGGAACAGAAATTAGTCAGCAAAATGGTCAATATTTGATGGATTTTGATGGGAATTGTGGCTACTTTCTGGATTTTTTATGCTTTTTACATGAAATATCAAAACGTATATAAATGTGCATGTCACCAGACCTTTAATGGACATTGTAACTTTTAGGTAGACCAGCATCTTTGAACAGTTAGATTGGGTTTATAATGATCACAGATACTTTGTAGTACTGCTATGTTATAGGTTTCTCCAACCTTTAACTAGACATGTTTCTGTTCTTGGTTTCAAATTTTGAGCTTCATCAGTAGTGGGACTTTTTAGCTTGTTCAACCTGGTCTTAATTCAAAGTAGGGAAATATGCTTTTGTAGAGCATCTTGATAAGAGCATCCATCTGGATGCTACAGTATCTTCTTAAACCTTGTGAGTTGCTTTCAGTTCACCATCAGTTTTCAATCTAGAAATTTAACAGGTAATTAATCTTTTTGGTTGGACACTCTCTCTCATAGGTTAGGAACTGTGGTTTCGGAAAAATTGGCAGATTTTGAGTGCCAGTGTCTAATTAGCAGAGTTTCTTTAGCTCTGTGCAGAATACATTGTATCCTTATTGTGATCATTAATCCTTTCAGGGCTCTGAGGATTGATTTTTTGGTTGGTTTAGTGTGGGGGGGGGGAGGTAGCTTTGAACTTTAAACCCCCACCAAGAGCTATTTTCTCTACGTCTGACAGTACTGTAGCTAACAGAGAGGTTTTAAATGAAGTGTTCCCTTTTGCCTTCAGACTATTTTTGGCAGTTTTAATGTGGTCTTTTATGGCTATACACTTCATTTGGAATCCTTGAGATCTTGCACAAAGTTTCTACCTTTTAGGTAGCACACCACCAATTATTCCTCCATTGACTTACACACTAATTTGGGTCCATTTCGTGGCCCCCGACCCTTTTCGAAGTTTTCAACAGACCCAAGCTACCCCTCATATGAAAGCTGATGAGCAGGCCTTTCACAAAGATTTCAAATTTGTGTACCATGACGGCTGAGATTTTGAGCTAGAAGGGCCTGCATAATATAGAGTGGTGGTTCCTGTTTTTTTTTTTTTTTTTAATTCATTCAAATGCCGTTTTGCATCGCGGAAGGATATATTGCAAAAAAGTGCCTGACATACCTTCAATTTTCTTTATTTTTGAAGAATGAGTACTTTCAACGGCCTACTACATACACATCACAAATTGAACACATCCCTTCATTAACAAAGTCTAATCTGTCCCCCAAAAAGTTTTTCTAGGGTGTTAAATTCATAGGGTAACCACCTCCGCTGGGATTACCCTTAAATTAGTGGTGTGCTACCTTAAGGGTTACTGGAAAACTTCCTACTTTTTGAGGAAGAAGGGATTTTTTATTTTATACAGTAGTATCCTGTTTTGCCATTTTGAGCAGAATAGTTGTTGAAACTTCTAAATAGGTTTTGTAATGACTAAATTTACTCTTTTAAAACTACTGTTTGAAGAGTTTTACTCTTTGAGAGTTCCTGAGAGACCTTCTTTTGGAATAGTTAGCTCACAACTCTGACTTCTGAGCTATGCATTTTGAGAGAAGGTCTTTCAAAACTCTCAATTTTACCTAGTTAAATTTAGACTGGAGAGTGACAGTGAGCTGGAAACAACTCAGATGGTTGAGGAAGATTGCCATCTTGATACTCTTATCCAGGTGCTCTAAAATAGTTAATTTCTCTACATTAAGGCCAGGTCTCCCTACTGTACTCTGAATTAAGACCAGGTCAACAAACTAAAAAAGCCCCACAACTGGTGAACCTCAAAATCTAAAACCACGAGCAGAAACATGTCTAGTTGAAGGATGATAAAGTCTAACATAACAGTACTACAAAGTATCTGCAGTCATATACCCAATCCAACATCACACAGATGCTACTGGTCTACTTAAAAGACACAGTGTCCCTTCAGAACACTTGTTTTGAAAAATGCTTAACACAAGGGACAGCCCATGTAGTATCAGATAATGCTACTGCCTACCCTTTTTCATGTTGTGTAAGGTCTACTAACACAACTTTTTCTTACTCATTAAGGTTTAACTATGCAAATCAGAATTTTTACTAGCCCCCAGATGGCCATAATTGAACGCACAAGTTACATCATATGGGGGACCTGGAAGGCTGATGTTGTCTATCCCCTGTAGGGGGAAATGGACATCTTCCTTACACTCTTATTTTTTCAGTCTTCAGACAAATTAAAAATATAGGCTTTTATAGGTTTTATAGGCTGTTTTTGGAAATATATAGGCTCCAAAGATAAAATAGGTTTTTATAGGTTTTATAGGTTTCACTGTGAGGCCTGAAGTTGTTTTGGCCAGACAACTTCCTAGTATATGAAATTTGGAGTATGAACCAGCCTTCAATGCATTTTTTTTAACATTGATAGGAAAAGGCTCTTACCAGGCTTTCTTTGAGTAGCAGGTACCGATACTTTGCCAGCATTTCCTCCTTTTTCTCTAAAAGTTGTTGACTGTGATCTTCAAATGCTCCATCAACTGAGAGAAAAGTCAAAACATGAAGTTAATCAACTATCATTTCTAGTGGAGGAAATTGCAGGCTGTAATTTACCATTACATTGCAACTTGCACAAAGTGGCTAAACCATAACTGTTAAAACTAGAGACTTTCATTTCAATGCATGGTCCATGAAATAACACTATACTAATAGTACAAAAGTACAAAAGAGTATTCAAGTAACAAAGCACTGCTGTACTTCAACATGGTAAACCATTATATAAACATAACTGTGAAATGTAGATATTCATTTCAAGGTCAACAGCAATGAGAAAGTGTACACATCTTTATAGCTTCACAAGTTATGCTACGTGTAGGTACAACTTTCCTTCAGAGAAAAATTCTATAAATCTGCAGGAACTACTCACATTTACTGAGGTGTTCAGCCGTGGGTGTCTTATCCTGACAGATATGAAAAGCAAGTAAGCGTGTCACTGCATCTTCCTTGCAACTGAAGTCTTCTTTTATTTCAGATTGAGTTACTAGTTTCTGATCTTTATCAAGTTGCTGCTTAAATCTATAGGAAAAATCACATCCAAGGTAAGTTCCATCACCAAATGTTAAACAAAGAAATATCTTCAACAGAGGCAGTCACATTTTTCTTGCAGCTCACAACCTGCCAGCAAGATTCCCCACTGTTATGTTAAGAAACGTGATAAGATTACAATGCAACTTACCCAATCCTGTGTTCAAAGTATTCCACCATTTAAACATTTTAACTGAACCAAAATATCCTTCAATTGGTGAAGTTTGACAATGACACTAACCTGCATCTTGAAGTTTCATAGCAAACACAAACAAAGAATTAACCATCACAGTGACAGACCAGGGAAGCAGCTGGGGGTATGGTATAGATCCATCAAAATCATTGTTAGAACTTCCACCTATGTATTAAGACTACTTGGGTAGCTTTCAAAATACAAGCATATGTGGATCCAAATGTGGGCATCACCCAAATGCATTTTTTTACTCAAAGTTACTGAAAAAGTTGCCTTTTTAAACTGGTGCTAAGGCAATGTGAGTAAAGGCTAAGGTATCTGAACCAATGAAGTTTGGCAATATGGAGGTTTGGAGTTAATATCTGGTTGCATCAAAGGTGGGACTTTTGACCGGATGAAGATACATCACTTTATGTGTACTTTGCACCTCCAAAGTCACACATTAAACTGTGGCTTGTAGCTTGTTTGACATTTTTATAAGACTTACACTATATAAGGATGTTGACACTAAACAAATTTGTCATAGAATTCCAAGGTTCCAAGGTTATCCTTAACGAGATATATTTACAAGGCTTTCACCCTTTAGAATCTACCAAAAACTATTAGATTTAATCAATCCATATTATATGGGGGCAGTCGTATGCTAAGTGCGTGCTTATCAATGTTACCTCTCTTGACAAAAGTTTGCAAGCAGTTCACAAGGTTGTACCACTTGACTTCCAATGACCTCAGGCAATTGTTGACCTCTTGCATAAGGTAGACTTTAAGGCTTTTATTTCATGACACAAAGGGACCACATGTGGGGAAGAACGTAAGGGCTTAGGGATTGCAATATCATGTTGGATGACAGTCTAGTCCAAATCTGGGACCCTTTCAGTTTGAGTCATTGGTTCCTTGCTAATGGTAGAAATCTATGCAATTACACTGGCACATGTGTGTGTGTGTGCTTGTGAAACTTAGCACGTAAGCATCAGCAGGATACTTCAAGGTAGCAATGACGGGTACTTTTCATACTTGATATATGGTCATATTGAGAGGAAGCATTCAAATGTTTTACATGGAGGTCAAAGGTCATTGGTGTCACCACAGGTCAAAAGCTGAAAACCTTGTAAGCAAGAAATTTCAAGATAGCAAGGATGGTTACCTTTCATATATAGTTTTGTCACTTTGAAAGAAAGAAGCCACTTTTTTGTTTTTGTGGAGGTCAGAGGTCACTTGTGGTCATCATACATTATTAAAGAGTATCTTAAGTTTAAGGTTGGAAAATGACTCTCATTTATCCAAATGCCATTTTCATATCGTACTCCTTTGCTGAGATATGAAATGTTGAAATTTATTCACTACATTTCCAATAGTCCAATGTGCACAATAACTTGTGATGTCCTTCTTTTACAACCAACATTACAGCCTTTGTTTGCTTTTAATAAAATTTGCTATTTTCTTGCATAGCATGATTTAAGGGGAGGGCTTGCACAGTCGAGTCACTCTGCAGCAATAATACAGCGATCACATTTTGGCATGAGGTGCAGCAGCTTTTGATAAGACAAAGTATAACAAAGACATCACAAATTATTGCACTATCTACCATTTTAAATTGAGTGAATAAGCACATTTTATCTCTCAGCTCATGAATGTCCTTAATTTAAACTCTAATTTATGTTCTACAATCTCAAAATGACATGATGCCCACTAAAATCAAGTAAGTACAAGCAAATGATACCAGGTTGACCATCCTATCACACTCCACAGTACAGCATTTTCTCTGCAGTGCTGTGTTACACAAATCAATGGTTCTTAAAGGGAAATATTGTGTTTAAAATGCATCAACATGGCATACAAAGAAAATAACATAAAACATTATTAATCCATTCAGCCTCACCAATAAAATCTAGGAATAGCTGTATCTCCTCAAAATGTTAGTCATCACAAGAGTAAGGGATGTTGCAACATATAACCAAATTTCTTCATGTGAGAGCCTTACTTTTTGAAAAGAAAGCTACCGTACTGCCTAATTTTGAATTGTCTATCATTCTGTATCTATTAATAATGGTTTAAAAATATTGAAATTTTCTGTAAAACAAATGCAATATTTCCCTTTAATGTTTAGAGCTATTAACTTTTTCAAAGGTGGTTTGGGACTTTTGTAGAGTTCAAGTAGGGTTCATAAACAAAACAAATCAAAATTACCTTTCTATTAAATGTTTGTTTTGAGGAACACAGTACTGGCTGCAACTTTTTTTAAGATGAGGGTTCCAAACAGGTAAGAACCACTGATACAGGTAATTCCTTCACTTTATACTTACAATTCTGTTCTGCTTGGCAGCTTCACTTTCTTTTCCTCCTTTTTGATCAAGACCTCCCCACCTCCTGATATCAGTTGCATCAAGGTTGGAGTACATTTAGAGTTGCCTTTTTTTGGTGACTTGCTTTCCTTGGAGTTGGTTCCCTAAAATAAGAAAACACTGGGACTATTGAGAGACTGAATATTATACTCAAAATTTTTCTTCAGCAAATGAAAAATTTTAAAATTCTTTGTATGAAAAGGCAGAAAGCAAACATGATGAGCATTGAGCACAATCTAACATGCCACAAATTAAATTTTGGGGAGGTAAAGACCAACTTTTGGGGGCAAATGAAAAACTGCCTTGTACTTTCTTTGAAAGAGCATCAAGGCAACTTTAAGGCAGAGTCAGAAAAAAAAAAATAAAATACATGGCAGCAGAGTGAGAATTTACGATGAATAACAACAAATAGAGCTCCTGAAATTGCACTAACAGGGGGAAAAAAAAAAAAGTTTAAACTGACGAAAATAAGCCCAGTAATTTTCATCACAGAAAACACATTAAACAAATAAGTTAGCCTAGTAATTGCAAGAATTCAAAGTGCTAGATACTGTTAACTTCAGAACATGTGAGCTTAAAAACACAAATGAGTCACTGAAAGTTTGGAGCTTTTCTGTTTACAGGGTTATGGGCACCCTGCCTCCATGTTTTCCAGACACTAGTATTTCTAAGTGCACTCAAAGATCAACTATTATTTAATGAAAAGTAGCACCTAAAACCTGAAAATGGCATCCAAAAGTGAAAATTATTTCAGACAGTTTCGAGGAGTTTGTAGGGTACCAAGGTAACTCCCAAAATCTAAGAATGCTACTAACTTCCATGTCAATTTTGCTACATTATTTGAAAACACTGTTTAGGACAAGTTCTGGCTTCTGGTGGTTGAAAGGGCAGACAATGGTTCAAAATAGGGGCAATAGAGCACACTTGTTGGTTGACTCTGACTATTACACAAAGGTATCACAGCCAAGTAGGTCGTTCATAAACCTTGAAGTCTGCATGCTCATAACTAATAACAATACTAAATTCCCTGGCACAAGGCTGGTGGTACAATGCGCAAACTTGGTTAGCTTCAAACAATTCAAGAGACGAAAGGAAGCATGGTGGTAAAGATATACCATGAAAACCATGAAAACCATTTACCCCTTTGTTAAGCTCTGGGAATCACCTGGGTTGGGACTAAATGACTGGTTTCACAAAGTCATTTACAGTGATACTCCAAGGATCAGTGTTGCAGAGTTTCAACATGTCTAATTGCATCTTTAACTGCCTCAAATCTTTGCCTCTGCATAGCTGTCAAGCACCATTGATGTGACTGTTGAATGGCTGTCTCAGGAGCAGCAGTTGGAATAAATTGGTACACACCTGCATTGTCACATTCTAAACCTTACACAGCAATCAGGCCAGCACACATCCATAAAGTATTGGAGAAATTCCTTGACAAACCTGATGTTTCATAACTCAAAGGTGTACTAATGCAATTTGGTATAAGGTTTTCCCCTATGTCTGCCGTTCAGCAGTATAACAAGCTAGGGTTCGTGCAATGCAAGTACACAGTTACTTTGCTACAACAGTGACTGTAACACTGCGAGTGAGTACATGTTATGAAACATTCTATTGCTAAGCAGACAGACAAGTCTTTACCTGAGTTGATTTCCTCTGTGCAGCAAGCTGTTCCACCTTAATGTTGCTTAAATTCACACTGTTAGCACTGTCAACCTGCTGCCTATAAGGAAACATCTGTTGAGAAGAAAAACACCCCTTGTAAACATCAATATTAAGACTTTCACCAGGTGCATCCTAATTAGGGCTATCATCAATCTGTTTCCGAACATAACTTAAACCTCTAAGTAGATCAAATGATAACCATAAAGCCAAAGGGCTTAGAGATTACTAGTCTTGTCGCCTGACGACCTGATGCCCTTTCAAGTTGACACAGTTTCATTGTGAAGTTACTATGCTTTAAATGAGGCACAGAAAGTTAAAATCCATGGATCATGCCAACATAATCATTAGTCAGCTTCTTGCTTTTAATTTGGGGACTGGATGCCAGATATAATACCTTCACATGTTTCATACTTTATTGACATGTGTTTATACAATTTTCACATTTTGGCCTTTGACATCCCTCAAAACAATAGTTTATGCACTTAATATGGAGGACCCAATTCTCCTGGGCCTAAGACCTACTGCATGAGATTAATGTTCAATCTCTTCCTAGAGATACATTTGCAAGGTTTTCAAAGTTTGACCTTCAGGGACCTCAAATGCTCTTTGACTACTGCTAAATATTACAGAGAAAATATGATCAATATTGGGTGCCCAGCTGCAAAGAATGTGATTCATACACATTTTCCTTCTTGAGATATCACATTTCCAAAATTTTTGCAGTATGACCTATGATGACCCCAAATGACTTGAAACCCAACAAAAATGAGAGGGATCACCTGCTGTATCCACATACCAAAAACAAGTCTTCCAGCTTCTTTTCTTGAAATATCTGCTTTACCAAGACTTTTTCAGAGTTACATCATTTGACCTCTGGTGACCCCAAAAGACGACTCACCCACACTAAAATTGGCAAGGGTCACTAACTCTAAATTACATACCTACACACCAAATATGAGATGGGTTCAGATTATGCCTCTTGAGACATACACTGTTTACAAGCTATTTTCATGGTTTTCATAGTTTGACCTCTGGTGACGCCGAATGACCTTTGGCATACACCAACAAGGTGCAGAAGCCCCAGACCTATCTACTTAAATCCAAGCCAACATTTTTCTACCAAGGTAATACCTTTAGTGGCATTCTGGTATGTATTATCCTGTAAGCCCATACAAGCATGGAACCAAACAATGGAAGGGCTACATGTTGATGCCTTCCTAAGGCTACCTTGTTTTATACTTATGGACATGTAATTATGAAGGACACTAATGTTTCTTTTGCTGAATGGATCCTGGATGACTTTTGAAAATTTGAAAACTTCAAATGGTCATTATCATCCAAATTTCTTGTAGTCAATCAGGGTTCTAGCCAGCCCATTTCCTCTGTGAGGTGCACCAGGTTTGAATGTGATTTTGCTTCCTGATGCCTCGGTTTGGACAATTTCCACCTGGTATGAAAGTTGAGCACCTGTATTTTAATTGTTGTGAATAGGCCTAATCAATGCTAAATTCTGTGGACTTTATTGAAATCAACACAAACATCAGCAGTCCAAAACTTTTGAAGCTATCTGATTGCTCATCTTGCCTTCAATTGCAACCACAGCAGAATCTCATTTCTTATCAAACCAAAGAAGTAATAAAAATACCACCCAAAATGAAGATGATAAAAGCAAATGGTAGTCTGTTCTTCAGAGATATATGTATGGCGAGTCATTGCCTCTTGCAATGAACCTTGTAATTATAATCCTGTTACTTGCCTTGCTTAAGACTTGTCATGAAATAACATTAATTACATGACTCAGGGTCATAAGTACACCCATGTTCTGAGCAAACACTAAAATTGAACTCAAACACTATCTTTGGAATCCTGGAGCTTGCTGTGTATTTTATTTCAAATATATTAGACAAAGAGGATATTTGAGCTGGGAAACTGACCTGTCCTTCTTGTTTAAGTTTCTGCAAGAGTGGCTGGTAATGGGTCAGAAACTGCTTCTGCTGAGCTGTTGACATACTTTTTAACTTCTCTTCAAGTAGTTTCATGGTTTGGTGGTATCGTTGGGAGTTGACCTGATCCTTTGTAAAGAAAAAAAAATCTGACTTGTTTAAACTGGCTGTTTCCTTCTAGGCCATGTATAATGATTGGACTTTATTCCTTCATAAAGTTTTACAGGTCTTGCCAATGACATCTGACACAATAATTTCGCAAAATACAAAATTTCAGCTAAATTTGCTTGTTTTTTAATATGAATTTTAAGCATTGTAGAGCCGATTATTGTACTTTTCTGGAAAGATCATCTAGGACATCATATTAAGTGGACAACCTGCACAAGACTTCATACAGACTGCAAGCATAAGCTGGTACACACATGCATGCATGGGAGTAACAGCAGCTGTGGCTAGGGCACTTATAAGGGGAGACTGTATTATGATGGTTACAGACATTTCACCCTAAACAGTACAGTAGCTCACTGTAGTTTTGGTCTACAGGCTACATATGCTCCATGAGCTACATGATCACATCAGTAACTTCCCAGCGTCTTCCATTGTAGCAATCTGTATGTTCAACTGTAGACCACTAACATTCTGTGTGATCAAACATTCCAAATACAGAGAGTAGGCTAGGTTGAGCTATTTACACAACACTAAGCCTAAAGTTAGGCTTTTCATGCCAAACATTCCAAATACAGAGAGTAGGCTAGGTAGAGCTATTTACACAACACTAAGCCTAAAGTTAGGCTTTTCAGCATAAAATGCCCAGATAATGACAGTGCTTTTTCAAACATGTGCTGTTACTCCCTTGAATCACTTAGGTACTTACTTTTGCAGTGTAAATATTAGCAGATGACTTAGAAATTTTAGTCCAACAATATAATATGTCCAATGTGTTCGCAAAATGTGCAAAGTTGTCAGATAGTTTTCTTTGGTATAGTCTTAATCATGTGAATGAGATAGTTAAGCTCTACATTGTTTTTCAGTATTTATTTAAGTAGGTATGTGGTAATTATGCATGCTAGCCTGGTATAGCATTTTAGTCAATCAGACAACTCTTTTAAAAGGTACCCAATAATGAAAGTCTTTGTGGCAAGTTTTAAAGCAGACTTTTGATTTCGGAAGTGACATTACCCGCTAGAATGGGCTAGAATTTCCTCTCCAAGTATTATAGTTTGGCCACTTTTATTTTTATCAGTATCTCCGGCTTCTTTCAACTGTTATTGACTTATCTGCCAATTTTGAACACTTTTTCACATTCTCCTAGCTGTCTAGAACCTGTCTATCAATACTTGGCATTCTGAAGCCATTTTGTGGGTTATAACACCAACTTAAAATAGCTGGTACCACAGTTTTATGTGTTGCACAAGATCTGGGGTGACATAACATTCATTTGTCCACTTAATATGTCATAAATTACTTCAGGAATTTGTATAAAGCTCTTCGGAACTAACACTGCGAAAGACCATACAATCTCAATGCCTGCAGGAAAACTTAGCTTTTTTTTTTTTTTAATTTTTGTGTAATTATTGGGAGGGGAATGTTAAACTTTCAAGAAGGTGGAACTAGTACAGGTTTTGATCATTACTCAGGTGATAAGCTTAGCTAAAGTACCATATTTTTAAGGGGCATACTGTGCTTACACTGCATCACCATAACACAAAGGGCATCTTTTATCATTATTCAACTATTCAGTCTCACATACAAACTCTGGTACTAGTATTAAATGAAAACATGACCTCTCAGTAATTAGTTATGTTGCATTGTTCTAAGAGAACCAGCTACCCAGTTCTCTTAAACTGAACTGCTTATTACTGTACACACATAATTCATTGTTTCTAAGGTATGTTTTCTGTACAAAATATGCAAAAATTCCATGTACTACAAGGAAATAAGCCAAAACCAAAATAACATTCAATAAATCACCATTATCAGGTTTCTACAGTTATGTGGACATGGTAAGGATACTGCTGCACATACAGCACTACACAATATATAAAACAGCATTTCATCAGCTTGAAGATCAGGTATTACAGCTAAGCTTATCACTTAAGTGATGATGAAAAACACTCAGGAATAGTTTCACTTTCTTAGCAGTTAAGTATTCCCCTCACAACCTACACAGAAATTTAAAGAAGAAGCCAAATGTTCCTATAGATACCAAAATGGTAAAATCTTTCACAATGTCGGTTCCATATTGTAATTGGAAGGTTCAATCACACTTGAATACTAGCATAAATAGTAGTTTACTGTTAGAATGTATTTTGCTATAATTGAAGAGACTAAGCCTTACTAGTGCAATACAGTAGTTCATGAAGGCATAAGTAGTTTTCTAAACCAAAAAATTCAGTGAGCAACTGTTCAATGTGAAATTTTATGACTGTAACAAATGTAAAACATAGCCACTCCTTACGATCTCCCTGGCAGCTGGCTTGCACATGTGAACAAGCTTACATGTGCAGTCAGTACATAGTCTTGCATGAGTGTAATTATTCTACTAAATGATGTCATAGATCATAGTTCCAGAAGAGCATGAAAATGGGTCCTACAAAGCTAAAAATTAATGCTCACCAAAAAGCAACAAAACTTAGCCAAAATTGTCATTTTGCATCAAAAATTGTGTCAGACATTTACCAGACCTATAGAGGCTCTTCATGTGACGTCACAAGTCAGCTGTTTCTTCAATGTCAACATTGAAGAAACCAGGTGGTATGGAACTAAGCGCAGTGAATTTTACAAATTAATCTCGTTTCACCACATTGACTGAATCATTCAGTACGCAACTGGGACACATTTGCATATGTTCCTATACCTACTTAACTACTTATGGACCGACCTTAATCCTTAAAAGGGAAATATTGACCCTCATAAATTCACCAACATGGCGTACGTAAATAGCTATTATTAGACTATTCAGCCTCACCAATAAACTCCAAGGATAGCTTTACTTCCTCAAAATATAATGCATTACAAAAGGTATGGAAGTTGCAGTACTTAACATGCTTGTCGTTTTAGTAAACTCCACAAACATCTATCTTGGCTAAAGTTAATGGTCGATTGCAGGGCCTTTTAATCCAACTTGAAGTTGTTCAATATAACGATTTCTGTGAACGCCATTCAATTTATTAGCAATGTCCGATAAAAAATATCCCCAGATTCAGCCATTATTTCGACAATTATCTTACTGCTCAGGATGCATCATCAAATAATGAACAGGATGTACAGTATACAGTATAGTACTGAAACATCGCTTCAACGTGCACGTATGAGTTTGTTAAGTTCATATTGAGGAACTAAACAATGGATTTCAGGTCTTTAGAAGGAAATTCAATAGAATTCTCAAGTCCTCAGAAGTTTAACAATAGATAGTCTATTGCTAAAGTTAGGGTTAAGGAAGAAAGCACAAAGGAAATAATAAAGAAATCCTCAGATTGTATGTTACGCCGACTTGTGTGTGTAGACTCGTACATTGGATGATTAGCACTGCTTGAATCTTGATGGCCAGATCAAAAAATAAACAAGTCACGTGGTTTAATGACGTCAGTGAAGAACCTCTATACATTCTGATGGTTTTCCTTCACCAATGGTACTTGTACTTTAAGACCCAGTCCTCCCTCATAGTACACAAATAAAAGGCTGTGATAGGTGTCTGTATACTCAAAATTAATCAAAGAGTGTTTTCCCTGATTGTATGTCTCAACATGTACTGCAATCCATGGCTCAGAGGTTGATTATTTATAGTCTTTAGGTCACTTCAAAAATGTGTGCCTTTAATGTTTATTGGGTTATTTAGCCCAATGGGGCTTGACTGATCTTTACTAGTGAATAACAGTAGAAAAATATCACAAAATGAGAGAGCTTTCCTGAGCAACAATACAGCTATCAAACATGAACACTGGACAAGGTCATTAGTACATTATTTACCTTGGTTAGTGGAGATGGCTGGACACCACTACTACTCTGTGAACCTCCTTGTAGAGGATGCAGCTGACTTGCAGGCAAGGATTTACTCAGGGCAGGATTTTCCTGTAATTTAGCCTTAACAATTGATGCATCTCCATTGAAGCTGCTGGCACTAGCATTCAAGGACTGAGATAACTGAGAGTTGGATTCAGTCTTCATTTTTTTACTGGATGGTTTCTTTTCTGACTCTGTGGATTTGTGCTTTCCACCTCTGGGTGGTTTAGGACTGTCCTGTTTGGTAGTAGTAGAAGTGATGAGTGCATTTTGAATCTGTTCAGGAGCTGTAAGCTCAGATGATGTGGATGGAGTGTACTGAGAGGGGGATTGAGTGACCTGAGAACTTAGACTAGGTGAGCTGCCGGTTTTTCCATTATTGGCAGATCCTTGTGATGAACCTTTCAGTATTGCTGAAAAGGCACCAAATGCCTTCTGGTGATCCTGAGGATTTAAGCTGTTACCGAGGGACTTGGATATTACTGATGTCACATCAGAAGTGGCAGATGTTGGCAAAGAACCTGCATGACAGCAAAAAGAAAAATGCATACAAAAAATGGTTTTTGATCTCTCATATCACAATCTATAGCAAACAAGAAGACTACAGATAAATCAAATTCTCAGGTTAACCCAATTACATAACCTTTTCAGTGTTCAAGAGGAGAAATATTTTCAGGAATTTTTTGGTTAATTTAGAAGTTTTTTTGTGAGAACCTATATATCACTGGAAAGAGAAAAGATAAGAAATTTGAAACAACTTTTTTTCATTAATTACATTATGTATGCAAATATGCAAATTTGATGACATAATAGTGTTTTTAATATGCAAATTAGATGACAACATAGGGTTTTTTGTATTTTATGGTTCAGGGGATTGTTAGTCATAGTTTTCTATTTCGTTTGATACCAAATTTGAGGAAACTGGATCTAAAATGAGGAAGATATGCAGGGTTCTCAGCATTTCATGAACACCAAATTCACTGAGATTTCCCTGAGTAAATCCAGAAATTCCAGGAGACATTGTGGTCACATGAAATGCTCAAAACATGGTGCGGACACATGAGCATGGTGTGCTCAACTCCCTTTTGGCTTTTTAGTTTTTGGTAAACAGCCACATTCAGAGACCTATGACAGTAATACATCTACTGTGTACTGTAGTCTATGATACTGTACATGCATACAGCAATCATTCCTACTGTATAACATGAGATGCTAAAAAGCCACCACAGCTAAACAGTAAGGAAACATGTAAATGTATGTCCACTACAGAAGCAGAAACTGGACTAATTGACACAAATTTAAAATACTAACATTAGGGCCTAATACATGCACATGTCAAAATCTCAGAAAGATCATCTTTTAGTCAATGTTTGAATTCCCTGAGTTTCCCTGATATTTGCTGTTTTTCTCAAATTCCCTGAGTTTTCCCTGTCTGGAAAATGTAAAACTCATTTTCCAGGTTTTCTCAGATATTCAGACAAGCTGGGAACCCTGATATGCTCATTTTACTCTGTTTACTTTTGAATGACATGCCCACTGTACACACACAGTACACTCAAGACTGTATTCTTCAATACACAGTGCACAGTGAAACAGCGACACAAAGCATGATCTTTTCGTAGCTTGTGTGAGCTTGGTAAGGTAGCTCTTACGGGCCATTTTGGTGCATGAAAAAGTACCAGGGGTTGTTGTGGGTGATAATTTTTGATATTTGGCAGGGATTTTTGGGATAAAAATGCTGGTTTTTACCCCAAATTGACACATTTGTCATGTATTCATATCTCTTGGTAATTCTATGTTCATAATTTCATAATGCACATTTTGGTGTTTGAATCAACCAAATCAGACTTGTGGTTATTGAGTTACATATTTTAAAAGAAGGCAGGTATTTGGGGCTTGAAATGTATGATTTTTCACCAAAATTGACACATTTTTGAAATTATACTTGAAATATCTCTAAAATCCCTGCCCCTACCATTTATTTCATCTCACATGGAGTTTGTGTAGGTTCCAAGGTATTCAGGAAAAAAAAATTGATTAGCCTAGTCTTTTTCTAAGTGCATGAAAACATTTTTTTTGGAAATTTTGAGGTGTTTTGACCATTTCTTAGAATTTTTGCAAATTTTTTGAATGTAAACAAATACTTTGTGGTATTTTGTGAAAAAAAATTCCCAATAAAACCTCCCCCAAAATGGTGGCATTCAAAAGATCTATTTGTTGGCTTATTTTAGAAGGGATGTAAGTGGCCCGAGATGATTTTGCAGGAAAAAACTACATGCTACGGCTGCAGTGCAGGGCCCGCTCAAGGGCCCTGTCGGGGTCCAGGGGCAGCGCCCTTCTAGCTCCCGGGTTTGCCGCTTATCATATACCTCTAGATGGGGTCTCAGGAGACTTCTCTAGCACTCACATGTGTGTCTCAGAGGTACTGCTTTGATACTTAAAACAATGGAGCCACCTACAGTAACAAAACATAGGGCTTCCCTTATAATTATTATAACCTGCAAATTTTCATGGTTGGTCTTGGTGCTTGTAGAAAATTCCTCTTTTTATTTTTTTTTTCTTTAAGCTTGTTTAATTTTTGTACATAGTCCGATAGAAAATACCCCTCATCGTCCTTTTCCTCCAACCACTGCCACTTAAATTTATTCTTTATCCCTTTATCAATGCCTTTCATATCCGCATTTCTTTTGACTTCCATAAATGTGCACTTCCTCGAATACTGTGTTCCATTAAGTAACAGTTAAGTTAGACCCTTAGTTTAAAAATAATGCATAGGCTTCTAAATATACATTAGGCTACGCTCTTTTAATTGGTATGTATGAATACTCACAAATGTAACATTAAGCCCAATGCCCACTACTTAACATGCACGCACTGCACTGATTAGGATCGCCATCATACACAAGTTTAATGGCAACATTCAACTTGTGAACTCTAACTTCACAAGGTCACTTCCGTAGGTAGGTATGCAGGCCACAGTATCATCACAAGTTCACAACAGAGTTA
>WURT03010579.1:0-16423 GCA_009936505.3 Holothuria glaberrima
TTCTAGGTCTAGTCCGTCTGGGCCTGACTTTGTTTTGCTTTAACTTAATTGTCAAATCTGAAATGTGGCAATAAGTAAGTATAAATGATTTTATACAAATTATTCCTTGTAATGGCATGGGATAGTTAGGCTCTTTCATATCCCCCTTCTCATCAACCCGTCGACATAGCGGCTGAAGGAACTTGGGGTCGCTGGCATGGCCCGGCCACCTGTCGGGAAAATTCTGCTGCCTCTCATGGTCGGTTTAATTATTTTGGCTTTCAAAAGGGTCATTTCTGCCATAAAGCCCAAAATTTTCGGTACGTTTTGCCCACTCTTCCTCAGTTTCGTTACTTATACCTTAATATAGTACAAACCCTTTTCAAGTGACTTAATAAGTAGAATATATCTATTTATGAAAATGCCAGGAATTTCATCTCATTTCGCTAAACTTAGTTAATGTTCTCTTGTGTCTGTCGTGCGTTACGGCTAGTGACTCGAGAAGGGAAGCACAATGTATAAGTTGTGCTCAATAGGTCCCAACTTTCCGGACAACTGACTCACATATAAGCTTTAAATAAGTACAGATTTTTTTTAGTCTAGGCTTACCCCCCAAAAAAATTGCGCGCTTCGCGCGTGTTTCCACAGTTCGGATTCGGGAAAACACTACGGTAGATAAACGCGGAACTATTTTCCTCTAGTATAGGCCTATGCCCGCAATGATATCGTATAGTACACAGGCTTTCTTCTAATCGTCCCTCACCAAACTCTCAACGACATCGGGGATGTCGGGGCTTCGGGTCCCCGTGGGGAAATTCCTTTCGCCGCCCCTGCTCTGGAGTCGGGCAAAAATCACCGTCCTCCCTGAAATAAAACAGTTCCGTACAGTTATGACGAGTTGTGAAATTCACGTATGGAGTACCTCCTTGGATGAACTTGAATATACAATATTTTTATTCTAAAATATCATGAACAATACCTGAAGTTAAATAAAAGCATATTTGTCGGATGTCGACATGGCAAGATAATTTATCTCGCCAAGCCGACTTCCTAAAGTAGGATGTCGACATGGTAAGATAAATTGTCTTACCATTTCGACTTCCTAATTTGGATGTCGATCGGATGCCGGCATGGTAAGATAATTTATCTCACCATGTCGACTTCAGAAATTAGGATGTCCACATGGTAAGATAAATTATCCCGCCATGTTGACTTCTTAGAGAAAGGATGACAACTTGGTCAGATAAATTATCTCACCATCATGACATGTAGACTGGCACTTAAGGAGCTCTTTACCTGTGCTTATGATTTTTAAATACGACAATACAGCTAGGTTGGGAACATGGATCGCTTTTATGCTAAAGAGCAAGTGAACTTGTTTCTGAGCAGACAGGAAATTTAGCAACTACCAAAAAACGTAAATCTTAGGGTGCATGGGATCTGTCTAATGATTGCTTCCACGGAGATGTTGTGACACCTTAGGACGACATTTAAGGTCATTATCCTCCCGGACTCATGCCAAAGTTTCAGCAGACATACGGGAAGCGAAGCACAGAACCAAAATGGAAAATGTAAGAACGGCATTACTGCAGTTGGAACACCTCAGTTGGGATTTACAGTACGGAAGCCGTGCATGTGTACACATTGTGAGCATTGCAGTAAGCTTTGAAATTTAAATATTAAAATGTAAGCTCACAAGCTCAGTCGCTCACAAGAGGGAACAAAGTCACAAACAACCTTGTTTGAATAATTGGGGAGCATTGTAAAGGCTTGAAGACTAGAGTCTGATATTTAAGGTGTACATTGTACAGGTTACAGTGGAAAAAGAAAAAAAAAACCAAGACACGACTGGTTAGATTAAGGCAGAAAGTTGTTACAACCAAACCCTACAACCACAATTGGCAATATACCAATATCATGATGAATTTTTACCCTAAAATGAGAAGGCAAGGGCTAGGGGAAGGACAGGTGGACGAGCTAGTGTGTACTGTTCATTACAAAAGTGTCAGCTCATAAAATCATTGCATCCTGCTATTGGAATTTTCCCACGATTCTCAGAGTCTCGGAGGAAGACTTTTAGGCTTAATAGGCCCGAACGTAGCCGCAATTGAGTGTTGAGCCTAAACAATTGCCCCAATATCTTTACCTTAACGGCTAACTGACAGATCCTATTGATAGTTGGTTTCCCAAAGTGCCCCTTAAAACTTATCACATTTGAGGAACTGGCTGCAGGCTTCCTTGTGGTAGGTCAATACATGTGGACAAACTCGACCAATTTATCAGACACAGAAACGCTCCGTGGATGGACACAATGTGATAGTATAACATACTGGTGTAGATGTCGACTTTTGACTCTGTATGTTTTCCAACAAAGTGAAAATCATTTCTTCCCGCATGTGCATATCTGAACCCATTGCTAAACAACTAGATTGTTCTACAGTCCTAATATTACCAAAGTGCAAAACCTATTCAAATTGTTTACTTGGAAGCTTCCCATTAAACGTTGTTTATAGCACCTTTGTAACGATCTGATCAAATGAGAGATCACATTTGAAAAAAATAAAGGTGCCCAATAAAAACACACTTTGTTGAAAATAATCTTCCTGAATTGTTATCATTATTGCACAACTAGGTGACTCATTTGTTTCTACTTTCATTCTCAGACAGGTATAGAATTACCTAGTAGCAGGCATTTAAAACACTTACCAACTTCCCAACTTAAAAGCTCAATCAGGTGCACTGGGATGTGGGAAAGGAGAGCTACAGAATGAAAAAGAGGGACTCATAGGCGAGGATAGAAAAACATCTTTTTTACAAAACCATTTTACTGATAGAATAGTTTACACAATCTAACATACATGATGTACCACGGTAAGTGGTTATTTAAGTAAGAGGGTTTATAGCCCGTGAAACGCACCAAACTTAAGCTCAGCTAGACAATTGTGATATTGTCAGTTGCACGCAACTGCAAATGTCTGTCACTTAAAAATTGTTAGCATTTTTTTCTTTTAGCCAATGCAGAAGGGAGCTCTAGCTGAAATTGACCGAAATATTGTCCAGGTCAAAGTCGTAATGCTACACTTACATTTTGTAGATTTTCAATATTTGTGGTCAGTGGGAGTCATCATCTGAAATGTTATCGACTTCACTATCCGCTAAAGGTTCCATTTAAATTAGCTGAAAGTTTGTAGATTGGTTGTTCGATGAGCGGCTGAACTAATATTGTGTTTTTGGGAAGTTGGATTGTACTGCGAGGGCTAAATACTGATCGGAAATGCATTTTAGGTAAAAGAGGAACTTCATTTTAAAGATCTTTGGTTCAGTTTCTGTCTGTCATTGTGCTATTTTCACAGTTATCTTATGTAATCTACTAGCCTTTCCATTCTCTTTGTCATTTGTAGAGTCACTTGTACCTGCAGGCAAGGACACTGCAAACTAATCCTGTTGCAAACGTAGAAGGTATTTGTCTTATTAGGGTGACTCCACAAAAACTGAAAGCATTGCATGTTAATGGGGTTATGCTTTGAAGGAAACTTTGCATTATTACATTTTTCAACCAATATGGGACCTATAACAGCGAGTGGAAAAAGTCAAAGAAATTCATATTTTCTCAGTTCAGATTTGTCTTACTCATTACATGTGAAAGACATCACTACATTTTTTTTTATATTTTTGTGCGTTCTAATATATAGATATTCCCTTTCCTAGAATTGATATTTCTCATTATGCCAATCATAGGATAAAAGTTATACATTTGCTCTTTGGGCTAGATATTGAAATGAATATCGTTATTAAATTTAATAGAAGTATTCAAGTACATAAAATGTGGAAAAGTGAGGTTGAGGTGAGTATTTAATATTTAACTAAAAATAAAGTATTTTACGACACCTCTTTGCCACGCCGACGGCCAAGTGGTTGGAGCATCCGACTTGCAGCAGGAAGGTCGGGGGTTCAAATCCTGGCCGGGTCATAACAAAGACTTTCAAAATGGGACCTTCTGCCATTGTGCTTGGTGCTCAGCATAAGGAATGGAGTAGGAAAAGCAAGCCAGTGAGCCACAACTGGGAAAAAGGCCCTGGCCGTCCCGACTTAGAAACCATTTGGTAACGAACTGAGCCGTAAAACTCATCTAACTCTGCCACGCCATGCCCTTGCATTATACAATCTTTTGAGTGTATAGTAGTATGGGGTCAATATCTATAGTTCTCCGTCTCATTAGTTCCTCGTCTCATTAGTTCCCCGTCTCATTGGTCCCCGTCTCATAACCCTAACCCTTACCCTCTAACCTTAACCTTCTAAACTTAACCCCTAACCTCAATCCCCTTACCCCTTACCCTAACCTAACCTAACCTCTAGCCCTAGTGAGAAGAGGGAATAATGACACGAGTTACTAATGAGACGGAAAGATGAAAAGGGGGACTTATGAGACGAATCAAGCTAAATGGGGGACAAATGAGAAGGGGGCTAACGAGACTGTGGACTATAGAGCGGACCTTGTTGCATGAAGGTGGTCAGTTTAAAAAAAACAATCTCACTATTGTAGAACTGTTTCGAAAAGCTTCGTTTGCTGAGAGTAGGAAGTTGCTATTTCAACTCCCTTCTGAGAGATAAAATGCTTGGAATAGGTAGGCTGCAGTTCGGTGCATGGCCATGAATGACGCTGCATTTACGTCAATATTGGTTCACCAGGGGGTATGTCTTCCACTTTTTGAAAACGTGGAAGACACAAAAGGCCATCGGACCGGTGTCGGCACATAATATAATCGAAAGAGTCGGGGAGGTAAGTGCATTGTATTTGTCATATATCAGAATGTCTTTTGTACGATTTCTTGAGGAAATAGAAGTTTTTCGTGCTTTTCATTTTGGACGGTGGGGCGGAGTCGAGTGGTGTTGATCAGTGCCTGCCTGTGTCAGGCGGTGCAGGATCTCCATCACTTCTATCTTGAAAAAATTCGTGTGCACAAGGTTTTCGGTTTGTAAACTTTGGTAGGCTTCTCTCAAATGAAACCTGGCCCCACAGAAGCAACAGGAACGTTCTACTAAATGTGTGAGCCTGTATCCAAAGTATGGTCGGTAGCAGGGAAAAGAATAAGTTACAGAAGCTGTAGTAAATATTGTCTAGAGTGGAATTCGAACTCTAGCTGCAGAGTGAGAATCTCAGCACTTTCCACTACACCGTCAACATACACTATGGTAATAAGGAACTGTTCATCATGTTTTAATCACAGTATCCCTCACACGTATCATTTATAATTAGATAATCAAGATTAGATTTTATTTATGTAACAGAGTAATGTTTGGGAAAGAAAAATATTTCCTATACATTAATCTTTGGAAGGGTAAAAAAATCAGATGTCCTTTTACGATAGTCATGAAACTGCAAAAGGTGAAGGTGCAGAAATAACCTTTGACGTCCAAAAACCCTGTAGGTTCTCTTTTTCTCTCAATATGGCAAATCTGTAAGCCCATTGTAAAAAAAAAAAAAAACAAATCACCCATGTCTTGACCTATCATGTTTACAACCCAACAAATACAATTCGTCTTGGAAACGTTTTACAAACGTAGTTTACGCATCAAAACGTTCTAAGGCCGTTTTAAAAAAAAAATTGGACGTATTTTGTTTGTAGGGAAGGTTTCTATATTCATCTGCTGACCTTAAATAACCTCTGACCTTCACCAAAAAATAAGACTGTTTTTTTCTTAATATGACAAGGTTCTACACCAAGTATGAAATGTGTCCATCATCAGACTTTGACTAATATCGTTTTCACAAACTAATCGTCCCAAAGACGCATATTAATACCCAAGAGACGTACGCACAAATAGGACCATTCATTCATTTTGCCTTGGGCAAGGAATCGAAGACGCGAAGGCTGAGAAAATAGTTAAAAGAAAGGGTAAAAGTATCACGTATTTCACACCCTTACAGCATAGTAACTTAGCAAAGTTCTTTTATTTCTTTTGAAACCTTGAAGACGTAATTACAACCAACTGTTCTTCCTAAGCCATTTTGTTTTATTGTCGCCTGTTTGTGTTATACATCGACGTAACTACGATTAAGATCAAATACCCTTTCCTTTTTTATTTCTTACAGACAAAGGAATCTATGCAATCACGCGGACGATTGTGAGTGTATTTGTGTGGATGTTTGGCGTTTCGCTTGTATACACGATATTTCAAGATAGCATTGATAGATAATTTTCATACTTGGTATACACAATTATTTTATTAAAATGAAGATCCTATTGTTTTTGATGAATGCCAAAGGTAATGTGAGGTAACCAGACGGCAAAAGCCCAAAAACCTTGTAAACACGATATCTCTGGATGAGAATTAAGCATGGATGCTTTTCATACTTGGCTGTGAATCCGTTATAGTCAAAAGGTAAACTCACTCTGTTGACTTTGGTAGAGGTCAAAGGTTATCTGAGGTCACCGGAGGTGAAAACACGAAATTCGTAAAAACTGCTTTCAAACACGATATCTCAAGATAGCATCAGGCTCGACTTCATAAATGTTTTTTCTCCTGTCCTCGCACACCTGTTTGTCCCCTCAAAAGTGCTGACCAACGTTTTCACCTTGACTCAGCAACACTCTACCTAGAACTCCATTCTGCACATCGTGCGATTGTGTAACTGCCATTTAATTGAATCAAATTATTTGCACCTGAACATACTATATACGTTAAATCCTAGATAATTAATGAGTGTATCCCCTTGTGACACAAACCCGCCTCCCCAGTGAAGTAGCAGGATAAGTTCTTTAATTTCCAATAGAGTGTACACACATTTAACTTCTTTTAAAATTTACAGTAAATAATTCAAAGCACTAAAAAGGTAATGACGGACAGGAGAGATTGTTAGATACCATTCATACAAGCCCCTTGATCAAAATATGACCAATATCGACAAGGAATCCAAAAGACGTAAGGTGCTTTACACAATGAAAAATAGATGTGCTTAATGATGCCGCAAGTGTTGCCTTCTATCACCAAATCTTTTGCAAATTGCTAAATTCTCATGATTTTCCACTACATTTTATCCCTTTACAATATTGTCTCAAATACATTCTTACTCGTTACTCTTGTGAAAAGATTAAATTTCTCCTTCCCCTATGTTTGGGATAATACATACATAATGGAAGCATTTTTTTTAGTGTCCGTCATTATTTTCTTATATATATATATATATTTATATATGTGTGTGTATTATTTATTAATATTGTCATATTAAGGAAAAAGCCTATTATTTTTGTTTGAAGTAAGAGGTCGGCTCACCAGGTAACCAGAATATAAAAAAGATAGATCTTGCAGGGTTCATAAATTTCCCTTATAAAAATTTCCAGATTTTATTACGGGAAGTCAGCATGTAGAATTTATGTAAAAAATTGAAAATGTTTTCGAGAACTTTTGAAATGACAAGATTCCTACAAAATCACATATGATGATTATTCCTTCTTTTTAGGGTTTTTTTTTTCTTAACAGAAAGGGGTATTCTTGCCTTTTCTCGGGCCTTCATCATCACGTTTCATTCAATAGGCTATACTCCTTTCAGGCTAATCATTTGTGGATGGGCATTGTGCAGTCGGAATAAAAGGTCCTATGACTTGCAGTTAGTCTAAAGGGAGATCATTACAATTGTAACTTCACTCAAAACTGATGCTGCACAGTGCAAATAAGTAAAATACTGTGAAAGTGTTACTGTCATGTAAGGTATTTCGTTATATGGGGACGCCGTTTTGCTGTTTACAAGTTGTACTTTCATCCTATTGTCATAGATCCCCAAAATCTTCACATCCCACCGATTGGCCCACAACATAACATGGGCTTTCGCTGAACCTGACAGTAAATTTATTTTACACATCCTTTTATCAACAAGCCATTATATTAAAAATTTTTATGCTATTTGTAAATTCTAAGTTTAAATTTCTGCTAACAGTCATCTTACAGTCAGCTAGCTGTACACTTTTCAAGTCTTATCGTTTCAGTTACACTGCTTAATTTAACTTCTCCTTAAGAGTACAAAAGTCCGTTTACTCTCAAAGGGTACACTTTTCCTTTGCTCATGTAGTCACTTTTATACGAGTGTTACGATATCTTTTCTCCCTTTTCTTGGTATTCCCTAGTGTAAATACGTCCAGATTTGCCTTGAGAAAATGTTCGATTGAAATGTATGATTACACCGTGCATAATTAGGTTGAGCTGCTTCCTTCGAACACAAAGTTTTCTCTTTTTGGTCCAGAGACCCACCTTCCTTCCCTGTGTTGTCTCGCACTCTCTCACCTTCAGATCAGCCTTGTTCTTATCATTTCTTTCTTAATTGTAGAGAAAACATTTTGTCATGTAGGCCTAAGTGATGTCCCATCTTTTTCAAGAGTAAAATCATTTCAAACTGCGTTCTCAAACTTTTAAAAATGCAAAGGGGATATCATGCAGTGTGTAAGGTACTTCATTAAAGATCAAGAGGGACGCCATTCATCCTATTGTCCAAGATCCCAAGATCCCCGAAGCCGTCGCAATCCCAGCGATTGGCCCACAACACAACATAACATTTATGGTACTAGGAGAGACAAATGTTTGCAACACGTTTGAGTGTTGGTGTGTAATACTTCAAAGCTAGATGAGTATACGTTTTCACGCTGAGGTTAAAGCAAACTGTAATCATCTAATTACAAAAGAAAAATACAATTAACTCGTTTGGCTAATATGTACTCTTTGCTTTAGCAAATTACTTGTCTATTATTTATTGATATTTAATCTCAGAACATCTCAAGGAAACGTGTTTCAGTACTAAATATACACAGCGACAAAAATACACCACAGGGTAGTATAAGTCCATAAATTAAAAACTTATTCAGTCTTCATTTCTAGGAATTATGTGCAAAACCTCATTTACACTTGCCGAAAAATATTGCTTCTCTAGCCCCGTAGTTGTTAGGATTCGAATATTCCTTTATCATATTCTATGGAAAAATCAACAATATCAAAGAGTCCCTTCATGAAACATGCTTCATTCACGGTATTGCTACTTGGACCTCTTTACTGATTTCTGTGTAAGATTTGCGGTTAAGTTAAAACAATAATCATTTGACGACAAACATCATCCTCATAGTAAACAGTTCCTTTACTTACCAATGAGTGATTCCCTACTTCCCTTTCACGATTTTATTAAATTGAAAAGTTGAATCTTGATATTATCAAATGTCGACCTGTCTCTTGTAGAGGTGACCCAACACGACAACATCAAGCTGTAACTGAGCAGGCACAAGTTTGAAGTTTTTCGAATTAGGTAGTTAAATCTATTTCTAATAAGTGTGTTATGCTTCTGGCGACCTAAAACTAAAATAAATGAAAAATCAACAATTTACATGGTTTTTGATGAAGTAGTGTTCAGATGAAAAGTTCATGAACAGTTTAGGCAAAATGTTGAAAAACACGGAAGGGTTAAGAGCATTGGCCCAGTACATCAAAAATGTCAAATCATGGCCAATTTTCACGTGATTATAGAAATTAAGATTAAAGATTTGCATATACATCGAGAGCGAGCACAAACTACATGAAGTTTAAGTTCAACCTTAATCTTGAAATGATTTTTTATGTTGGGTTGTGCATGCAGTTCTATACACTTACATCGTTTCAGGACAATAAGGAGGCTGATGTAAATGCCCACATTGCTTGATGTTTTTCTCCACTTGCGCTTGATTCATACCTTTGTCCGGAATGTCTCCTAATCAGACCATATAAGAAGACTCTATTTAATTTCCTTTAAGTTCAGCTTAAAATTACATCTGGAAAAGGTAAATCATTCTTGAAAAATTTGGTAGTGCTCGATTGACCTCTTTCATGTAAATATAATCATTTTTAGAAGTAAAATGTAGGGATTTTATTGAAGGTAGCATAGCGTTTTCATTGAAGGTAGCATAGCGTTTTCAATAATAAACTCTAAAAACTTACCTAAAGAAAATATTTCCTACAGGACTACTGCAAAATTCCAAATATCACTGGCACATGAATACTCCTCGATAAAAATGGATTCAGGTACTAACCATGCAACAGGGGGGGGGGCACTCCTGAAAAGATTAATTTAAGGCAACTGATCAACTTGCAAAATAAACCATCTGATGACCTTTCCTAACATTGAGACAAAGTCTTCAAAGATACTTGTTTTATTCATGAATACGGTCAAGGCTATGGAAGATTACTACGTGATGTTAAAATAATGACCTTAAATATTTTGAGAAAAGTTTTCCATGAAGTAATGATTAAAATTCCTTTACGTATAAAATTAAGGATAACTGTAACCATTTTTGAAGTCAAAAGTGTATCTCATTGAAAAATTTAAAGTACTGTCTAATCACAGTACTCCATGCAATGTATAGCAATAACGTCTGTTGGAAGAAAATGTAAGTTTTGGAATTTGTACAATTAGAAGAATTTAAAATTAATCAAGCGAAAAGGTAATGACATTGTAAAAATAAAATCTCTATTTGCCCTACTTTGTGGGCATTCCACATTTATAAACATGTCACTTATACTGCACATCTCAATCATCAACAACATAATTGAGGGCTTTGTATTTTATATGGTCCATTTAGGCAGTTTCAAAAATGCATGCTTCAAGAAGTAACCAGCCCATTCGACAGAAAGAAGTCTACGGTGCACATCACGGAATTACTTAGATGGATATTTAAATGAATCGGCATGAAGAACTCCTATTTAATGATACACTCTCCCCTACTACTCGTTATTTTAAGCGGCGAGTGTCTGGTATCAAGACAACTTTTTTTTTTTTTTTAAACTCAAAGATATACCAAAAGACCTTCATGGTAAAGTACAGTAACTAGTCAGTTTGATGAACGATGTCATGAAGAGACGACCCCTTATAGAATATTAGGCCTAATTTCGAAAATATTACGCACTTTTAAAGTGTACAACATTGTCTCGAAGGCACAATATGGATTATCATACCAAGTATTATTTACGAAAATTAAGAAATGGAGGACTTGTGGAAATTAATTATATTTAATATATTAAACTTTATTATCGAAGATTCTTCGTTTAAAAGATATATAATAATTATTCTACCCTACTCATCACTTCATTGATTTTAAAAATGGCCATTTCCGTTGGGTAGATGTCGTACAATTTACATCTGCCTCGTTCGGTCAATAGAACCTTTCTGGTGAAAGAACTGGATGGGAATACTGTATAAATAGAGAGAATTAGAGTTATCAATTAAATACATATTTGTCAATAGTTGCTTTCACATAACTTGTTATTTAGTCGTTTTCACAGCTAAGAAAACAATTATGTACCATGTCAGGCTAACATTGGAACAATTGTGATATCAAGTTTCACATTATTCTGTTTTACAAACAACAAATTATTCATGTTACATTGTTTCCTCCTTTTTAAAGGAGAACGTACACAAAGATAGAAGGAAAAATGGGAATGAATGGAATAAAACAGAAACCTTCAATGTATATTGACAAAACGGTCACTGCATGTGCGTGAGCAGGAAGAGCGACCACACTTTCGGCTAATCGTTTGAACTCGTATGCATTCCTCAATGTGTTTTTATCTTGAAATGAGCACACAAAATATCATAATAAAGGAAAGTACATGAACGCCGGTAACTGGCAGTTAAAAAACTTTTCTTAATACAAATGAAACAAAACAAGATAAAGATACTACTAACTGAAAGGCTCCGTTCGTATTAAATCAACACGCTTATAGAAAGAGTGGGAACTCGACTCCTAATAGCAAAAAGGTCTACAATTTTGTCTCTTTGAAAGGTTCCCTTTATGGCGAAAATTAGTCTCGCAGTTTTTTAACATCGTGGAACATATGCGTCAATCACAATAGAATAACTTACACTATTGAAGGTTAATTAAACTTTTGTTATTTATCATTTGTTTAAAAAATTCTTGTCAGTCTTTGACCTCCAAAATTGTATTACAAAACAAGATTGACTTTATCAGAAGTCAGAATGTAATATTTTTATATTTCATCAGAATGTAATATTTCATCTTTGGTAGTAATGAAATAGATTTTACAATCACTATTACTCTCGTTCAATTTCTTCTCTTATTAATTTTATACATTGCTTTACTCATTTTGTCGACGGCTGTACCAGAAAAACAGTAAAAACCCAACCAATAGTTCAAACAAACCGTTCAAAGTCTTGACAAAACAGGGGTTTTCTTCACGTGGGTTCCCAAGCCATGTTCCACGCCCGTAATCAAACTTCGAAGTACCTTTAATTTGTTCTTCCAATATAACAAGATTTTTCAGATCGTTCAATTCCTTTGACTGATGCTGTTTGGGTGCAACTTCTGTTATAGTGAATTAGTAAACAAAAAGGTCAATATCAAGGTTTATTGGATTGGTGTAATAACTTATGATACGCGTATCCGATTCATTCCGTAATATCACGACTTTTAAACTTGTGTTCAGCAAGAACCCTATTCATGCTAGGATAAAATATCTCATAGAAATGTAACGGCCATGGAAACCCTTAAAAGACACTTGACTAAATAGTTAAACTTACAAATCTTAGTCCACGGACAAAACAAATGGATATAAGAATTGCCTTTTGCTTCAAAGTAGCAAGCATTTATCTTCCGATATTTATGGAAAATGTTCTGTTCAGTGCAGGTAACTGTATATTATGTAAGAAAATTACTGCATTTATTGTTTACATGACCTCCGTCCTTGGAAAAAAAGCGTGTGATCTCACTTAGCTACAGACCACATGTAAAATTCGTATGATAGACAGACATTTTGTATAAGTGTTCCTCAATGAACTGCTTTTCTACCCCTTTTCTGTCACAATGTTAGACGTTTAGCAGTTAAAAAATTAAAATTATAAATTTTGCTGACTTAGCCGCTACTTAGGTAACAGCAAACGGAACGATAGTAGATGACTTCTTCTTCGCGCATTAAAATAGGCCTGTAAATTACTCACTCAAAATCACTTTGCAAAAGAAAGGTCAATTTAAGTCAGAGCAAATGACAAACAAATATCCATGTCGTTATTTTTGACACAATGAAAGATACAGTGATTAACATGTGCACAATTGCAGCCACTTTTGATTAAATTTGCACAATCTGTCCCCTTAAATTTCATCTAAGGATCCTCAAAAATATTATAATTACCCGAAGTAGAAAGGGACACCCCTATCTTCCCCGGCTAAAAACAGCGTCCGGCGCATAGTCAACAGGTATTGAGTGCGAACCGTGGCAACTACACTGGCCACAAATTCTCTGAAATATTTATTGTTGTAGAGAAAGGCAGAAAGAGGACCCCTTCTTTGCATTGTTGCAATACTGTGCTTGTAGGTGATCATACCTGGAACACGGGCAATTGGCATAATTGTAAGCTCTCACGGATGATTTATTTTATGATATTTTGGAAGCTATTGATAGAAATCTCGGCAGTGAGACTAAAACTGTGTGGAACGAACAAACTTCTTGTAGTCTGCGAAACATTTGCAAAACCTTTGATAGTTTCCAAACGATTTATGACAGAAAGTTATTGGGATAGATCTATTCAACAGTCGAAAGCACACCTTTTCTCTATTCAGATTGACCCTGCATTTTTTACGAAGTCATAAAAAGTGAAACATAAAAAAACTCCTACACCGTCACTGTTATCAAAAATGACTCCCAATGAATATGCCAACATTATAAACCTACAAAAAATGAAAGAAATTAGATCAGTAAAGTGCTTTGCTTGTCACTTTGTTAAGCTACTCTCTTACTTGCGCGGACGGATTCAAGTTCATGCGAGAATTTTCTTGTTGTGGTCGTGCACTCAATGTACGTATGACCTTATTTCAAAAGAAGGTTGCTGCACTTCCAATCTCATCTAGGTTATATATTTGCATTTTTGTGACTTAATATGTACATAAATAGTATTTCGTGTCTTTATAGACAAAAGTCGAGCTTTTCCAAGCTTGCCTTTTGACATCTGACCCTTGACCTCTCCTTCCTCGCTGCACTTGACAAAAAGAAAATTAGGCCAAGCAATTAAGGACGAGTCCTTGACAAAGCGTTGCGTTAAAATATACACTTTCAGTTAACTCAGTTAAGCTTTAAGCTCAGTTTCCAGAGAAGTAACACAGTTTGATAGTGCTAAAAAGTTCCTTAACACCAGTAAAATTTCATTGGCAATTCTTTCCCGTTAAAGTTATAGCAAAAGCATTGTTCAAAACTTGCCGTTTAAACTAAATTCGAAAAGCGATTCTAACACTCCCAAAGATTTTTTCAACGTAATCTGAAGAAGACCGGCGTAGCATTTGAGGAGGATAAGTCTTCAACCAAAATTGCAATATAAATTTACATTTGACCTTTGACTTCAGTTTCTGTGACAAAGATCTTAAGATCTCGCTGAAGGTCCAAGGAGGACCGAAAATTTTGAAATACATTTTGTAGAGTTTGTACTCCTAAAATCAACCAGTTATTCTCTTTACTTTCTTCATTATGTATATATATATATATAATTCCAAAGTGGCACTGCATATTTGGGAGATATTTTCATTGACTTACATACTAATTTCTAACCCCTAACGCTAACCCCTAAACCTGAAACTATCATTTTTTTGTATTTTAAATGTCTAGAAATAGTACCTAAATCAGTAGGGAGACAAAAAGAAAAGAAGAAAGAAGTTTCCCTAAGGTCATATTCGTCTATTTATGTACACACACACACACATATATATATATATATATCTATACATGTACATATATGTGTGTAGGTGTGAGTGTGTTTGACGTTAAACTACATTATCTTTAACCGTTGTTTCCATGACAACCATACACGTTGGCAGCACTCCAAATTCTTATAAAACTGAAATTTTAATGATAATTTAATTTATCATCTGGAGGTTATAGCAAAGTATTCTGTTTAAGGACGTCCCTCCTAAAAACGATTTTTGAAAGTTTTCGAATTTTTTTACAATGAAACCCGAAGACGTTAAAGCTGTGGACTTCTGTAAGGCTAGAGTTGGGTGTGATTTTGACTCAGTAATGGATCTATTTTCATCATTTACTATCATAAATCTTCCATAAATCATCAAAATGTACAAACCTTCTTCGAAAACTATCAAACTGTTTCCGCACCGTTCAACCCCAAGGTCTGTTTTTTCTTAAATATTGTTACAAATTTATCCATTACGAGGCGTTCTTGCCGGTTTTGGCGCCGTTTTCCTACAATTACCACCGTTTGCCCATATGCTTTTTATTGGAAGGATAATTTCCACAACTATTCTAGGGTCCCAGTCTAAATACAGACCACATAAAAAGATGATAAATGGAAATTTTACCTCATGTCCAACATTGGAAGCGTTATTCACCTTATATGAAGTTTAGTTCTATTTAAAGAAGTTTATTCAAAGGTCGTAAAGTGCATCTGCAGGAAATATGCATTATGAAACATGTTTACTTATGTTCTGCGGTATTTGTGAAATACCTGCTCTCCTGCAGTGTTATCTGGTTGTCACGTGAACGCATCATACTGCCGTCTCCGTTTTAAAAAGTACCCCAAAGCTTCCAGGAGGCCCTGTTCTGTTTTCATGGTACCTATATTGAAGGGGTGCCATGTATGCCATAGCCTGAAAATCACTAAATAATGGCGGTTATTCCTGAACATGTAATCATTTCAAACTTTCTTAAAAAAAGCATCATTTTGCATCTGAACCACCTAGTAACATACAAAAATTCTCGAGTGTAGAAGTTACAACCCTCCCCTTAAGGCCAACAAAATAAAAAAAAATAATTCACTCATTTTGTGGCCAATTGTAAAATAATGGGGTACCCACTATCGCAAATTGCATGGAAGGGTTCCCTCTGGACCAGATTTTCCAGAGGCGATCCCCAGACCGTGCCAGGGCCTCGTTCGTGTGAGGGCTACGCTTCCTGACGGATGTTAGGTCTGATTAGTCAGATGTGTGTTGAACATGCACATAGCCTACCATGCTATCCACCGTGAAGCAAATCGCTATCCCTGCTTCACCTCTTCCCTTGGTAATGTGGTTTACCTTTGAGCACGTCGTGGTCTGTGCGCCCGATGGACTAACTTTTCATTAAAATGAAACATTTACCTTGACAACAGCCGCTATATGGTAGCAGACATCGCTGTATAAACTTCAACCCGACGAAATAACTACTATAAATCATTTTTCCCGTGGAGTCTATAGCTAATCAGCAATATGGATTTATATGTTCGTCAAAGAGTTGGAATCAAATTCAAATAACTACGTTTGCAGACGATTTGTTTTGTTGTTTTTGTTTGCATTCACTGCATGGAATTTAATCTTTTTGATCATTTATGCTGCTCATGTCTAAGTGATCTAGGAGGAAGCCTATCGTTGTCTGTAGACAAATGCTGTAAGTGTTCTAAAACAGTCAGAATACATGATTCTTGCCTGTGTAGTATTTTGCAAAC
>WURT03010590.1:0-16422 GCA_009936505.3 Holothuria glaberrima
CAATTAAAGCAGATAAATATGGTATGCTGGCAGCAAGGAACTGGCAAAATTATTCTGGTGACGCTGGTTCTGTCAAAATTTACACCCGCATAGAATGTGCTTTGTCGCACAAATCGGGCTGGCTAAAATACTGGTTATATGACCCGAAATAGCGCGTCTATACGGAAGCCTTTAATTCCTTTTCTTTTCCCGAGTTGCCGACGGATTCGGCCACTCGCCCAATTACACCGACGGCCGTTGATATGGCCGTCACATGCATGATGAATTTGCTGACGGGCCTTCAACTTGAATGGGCAAATTAGATGAAGAGTCGAAAATCGAAATAGCCGATCACAGACTGTCCGCGCATTCCCGTTCTCTCTTTCTCTTTTTTTTTCTCTTTTTTATTTTTCTATTCTTAGTCTCTCAGTCTTTCTTTTCACTCCCTTCCTCCCCCTTTCCTTTCCCTTCTTCCCTCTTCTTTTCCTCCTCTCCCTTTTCCTTCCCCTCTCCCCTTTTTGCCGACAGAGGGAAAATTTGCCGACGGCGACCAAATATTGAGGGGGGGGGGACACCCCCACTACGGCCCTGAAGTTACCACAATGGAGGTAGTTTTCTGTTTCCGTGAAATATTCCTGCCAGGAAATCATTAGGAAAAAGAAAAAGACATGTCATGGTTATCATAACAACTAGAGATTGTGGTGGTCGTCGTAGAAGTTAAATGCATGGGGATGAAGGGGGAGGTGGACCATATTGGGCCGAATGAATTGACTTTTCTAGTATAATATCCGAGCTGTTAACCTCTACACTGGGTTGCTGTGGTAAGGTAACTGTGCGTCAACGGTGGAGCATCGATGGTAGTACTGTACAATGAAATCTATAATTCATGTGTATCGAAAGAGCCTTTTCTGTCTCCTTATGAGCAAATAATAGAAATAGAAAATAATAGAAATTTTGTAAGCCAGTGCAGCCTTAATTCTTAAAGACCGAACCAATATTTGATGTCACATAAATGAAAGGACGTCCGATCTCACGCAGCAACTCATAATGTCACTGACACTTATTGGCGCCTATAACGTAAACAAACAGCAAAAGTTACCACACCAGAACATGTAATGACAAGGCCAGGACCTGTGGCATGACTCTAGGAGACTTACAGACGTCCTAAAATTAAACAATTTCATTCCCTGGATTGTAAACATGGCAGGATTACAAGATAACGAAATTGCCAAACTCCTTTAAAAAAGACAAATCTGTACTTCAAATTTACTTGCCGAAGAATGCGAATAAATGGTTGCTATTTGTTCAGAAAAATGATCGTTTAGGATCGGAATTTTCGGAGAGGTTGTTCTAATTTAAACTAAAGTTGTCTGTGACCGTCCTAGTGGTAATTTCGTGGGGGTGAGGGATTTTCCATTCAAGAGCCTGACTTAACAAGTTACGTACATATTTAGTCAGCGTAATTTACTGCTTAAATGAACGTTTTGGTTTTGTACGTGCTTGAATCGGAACTATACTTCTGTTTATATATTTGATATAAAGGTTTGTTATTTTTGGTTTCAACCTTACTTACTGTAATGGCTGCCTATACTAATGAGAGCAAAGACGGTTGAACCAAAACGAAACGAAACGATTTATCTGTTTTGAGACTGAGTATTTTTTTGTAAATTAGCCAACAAACATTACGAATAAAACGAAAATTTATGCCCAAAAAGAGTGATACTTTGATGAGTAAAAATAAATACTGCAAATCATACACCATATGGCTACAAATTTCCTCATGAAAAAATACAGCTACATTACATTAGGAATATCTGTGTTTATGTCAACTGAGACAGTCATTTCTAGCCTACTTTCGAGTGGCAAAGTTTTCCATGGTATATTTTTTCACCTTAATAGAGTGTAATAATTGATTAGGAATATTTAACGTATTATTTCAATAAAAGTTGGCAAAACGGCATTGAAAAGACTTTTTTCCAAAAACTACCCTTGTCACTGAACCAAATGGAGTACTTAAGAACATTTATAATTCGGAACTTATTTTCATAAATTGGTTTGTTTTGAAATTTCTAATTGTTGTTAGAAATCCAAGAGTTCCTAAGCGTGTACATAAGCGTCTACCAAAAATCAAATACGTTTATCGCTAACTGTGTACTAGTTAATATTCATTTCAATCTTTTGGAATAAATTGAGACAATTTTTGGTACTTGACTATATAAACTTTTTCCTAATTTAAGGGGATTACAAATTTCATTTCATTGTACACAAATACTTTGAAACAAATATAGCAGAGGAATGACACGGCCCGCTTATTCAATAAGTTAATTTACTTTTAACAGGGGATCGGATGACCGTTACCAATGACAACAAGTTCAATAAAATATGTCACCATCGGTAGCTGTTAATATAAGAACACTTGAATGTTGTGTCCACTTTTCCTACATGAGGACAGTACAATGATGGTCAAGCTAGTTACTAGTGTATAAACTATCACCAAGATAAAGATAATGAAAGTGACCGTAAAAAAGCAGCCATTTTAAGCTGGTATTCTGGTAACTAAAAAGTAACAACTGGGTGTTTAGCGGGAACAGATAATGGAAGAATGGATGCTGAAAGAGGTTTTAGATCAGTCAAGTATAACTTCCATTTAACAATCCGGGAGATTCTTCAGTTTGGGGGAAAACCAACATTTTCCTGGATGTGAGAAACCTTATGCAATACATTGCACAGGCTTGCTAGCCAAACACAAAGACAAGGTTAAGGAATCATGAAGACTACTAAAAAACTTGTATTTTTGTCAAAAACGGCTTTGTGGTAGTTATTACAATAAAAATACATTTTCTTTAATAACAACAGACCGACAAAAACATTCACCACTGACAATGTGATCAAAGTTAGAATTGTGAAGAATTCTGTTGACCTGCGTTAGAGTCAGGTCAATTAGATTTCGAACGGTTTGGTAGAAGTTGCCATTCTGAATCTAATACTAAAAAGCATCACTTAACAAAAGCGAAGAAGGCTCTGAATTTCATTTTCCCCTTTTTATTCTGAAATTGTTTTGGTATACTTGACCATCATGAGCTTTAAACTAAAAACATTACCATTTATATATTTCAAATGCCACTTTTCCTGTTTTGGTTAAGAGGGCGTTAAAGGCATTAATACATCACCGTGGGATTCTTTATAACAGCATTACCATTCAAAACATAATCAAGTATAGTGTTCTAGAGTAACCTCTTTGCAACACGTGATTTAGTTTCACGTTTTTCTTATATTTTCTTAGTAATCGGCAGCGTTACTTACAACAGCCGTTTTGCGACACTCACATTATATAATATTAATTGTAAAAGAATCTAACACAGAGAGTGATTGTCGCAAAACGGCTCGTGAGCGAAAGTTTTTTGCTGTTATGTGCTTTCTATTGAAATCTAGTTAGCTTTTATTACGCTTAGAATTCCACTGGATCTGTGCTTGGGTTACAAACAGCATATTTTACCCTAATGGCGGCTAGACATGAAATATCGCAACGAAATTTACCACTCGCGAAAATATTGCCCACTATTGTAGGTATTTAAAAGGCACAGACGTTTCTTGGAGTTGGTACAAACTTGTCGGGTCGGGTCGGGCAAGAAAAACGACTATAGAGGTGAAGATAGGACAAACGGGAACAAAATTATAAGAGAATTGATTACAGCAGCTTGTATCATTGCCACTAACCGATCAAACTAACCTTTTCTCTAGAACTTCGATCTTGCACGAGAAATTGATTGGTGCTTTTTCAATTAAAACATGACTCTTTTTGTTTGCTCAGATCAGTCTAATGTTTATGAATGATTAATCTTAAGTTAACTACGCTCAAAGACGACGTACACATTCCAGGTCTTGACATTTTAAAATAGAACTGTTTGACAGTACCGTGTTACAAGGAGCATACTGCATAGTGAGGAGACTAACAAGAGGTGAGTTGTGAAAAAGCGTTTTCAGCATAGTAATGTAGCTATAAGTGTTGATCTGTATTCCAGGGCTTTAATTGTAACGTATGTTTGTGCTTAGTAAAACTTTCCCGGCGAAAAATGTATGTGCGACAAACCCAATGTACGTTGCTGCATCATCTTCAAATCAACTCATACCTACGCAACCTGAATCGCTGGGTGACGCTCGTGTTTTTATAAATTTGAAAGAGAAAATGGGATCATGACCAGTCAATATCCATAGACCATTGTACAAACGGTTGAATGAAATATTGTTTCAGAAAATATACATGTTTAAATCCCAAAGTGATGAAGGCGATAAAATGTGACCAATTAAGTATAAACCGACGATAATTGCGTGTTTTTGTGATAAATGATAAGGAGGCGGATAGTTCCAAGTTCTTTACGTAGCTAGTGTTAGCACCATACTGTCCTAAACGTTTGAGAGACCAGGACGACGAAGGCAGAATTTCTGAGAGGAAACATATTTCATTTTACTTTAACATTTGTTCAGTTTGTGTTTAAATGTACTAAATCAGGGATAATCAAGATAATTTGGCACTTGTTGAACTCGTTTAATAGGATGATTTCCCTCAGGTGTACATGCAGGTTCTCTTTGCGACGAGTCGCAGTTACACTAACAATACTTCTCATTTTATGCCTTACGGAATTAAATATATATATATATATATATCAAACTGAAAATTACACTTTAGTAAGTTGGCTCTGTGTATAAGTATTATACGACTTCCATTGATTGCATTCTGAAACGCATTCTGAAATAGTATTGCATATTTATAACTGGGAAAATGCTGTCTATAACCGAGGATAAAGTGAGGTGGTATGATTTACATTCATTCTTTTATATCGTATTTTTTTAATAAGAACATAAGTGAATGAATGATTCCTAGACTGCTAAGGGGTTATTTTTCAAACATATTGATACAATTCATTGCTTTCAGTGCGACTGGAAATGTCCATGCAATACTGTTATAACTTCATTTACGTTATATATTTGCACGATAATTTTTCTTGGCAAACTGCTACACTTTTTGTAGTATGAAATCTGCAACACAAAACCAAAAGAAACATTCTTGGGAATTAGTTGGCTTGCTTCCGATGTATCCACTCTCAAATCACTTCTTTCCATATGAAACAAAAGATGGAGAAGATAAAAACATGTTGGATGTTTGCCTGTGTTTACTAAAGTGACGGTAAGTATCAAGTCATTTTAGATCTCAGAGCTTTTTGAGTAAAATCAGCTCATTTTATCTAAATCTTAGAACATTGATGACCGCCTAATACTGACGAAAGCTTTAAATTTCGAAATAAAGCCATAAAATGCTCTGCCTGATTCACCCTCTCACCGTGGGTTTACTCATCACGTCCTTTGCATGGGAAGGTAAGATTGTTTGTTTAAAACTGGTTATTCGTAAATATTTGAAAAAAAAAAGATATTTTAAGAATTTGTTTGGGAAATTTAAAATATTAAATCTTGGATCTGATTTTTGGTGGGGAAAAAAGTTTTTTAGTAGAAATTTAGGTAAACCACTGTTTTTCTCTTTTTTTTCGATAACTTCACTGTTAAAAATTTAAAAGTCATTTTTCTGACGTAAAGAAATTTCTGAGGACTACTTATCATTGTTGGTGTAACCATTAAGCTACTCTTAAAGGAGTTACAACTCCAAACTTCTAAAAGGATAAATGTTGAAAACCTAATTATTTTATCCCCAGAATGTATTGGAACGGGACCCATTCACGGCAAATATAGACCAGTCAAAACATTCATTTGTACCAACTGGAAACATGTTGACGGTAATCAGCAGCCCTGTAAGCGATGTTCTTCAACTAAAGAAAGCGTTACAAAAACAGGTAACTGTAAAGCCACCTTTCAGTCATTTTTTCGTTGTTGCCAACACAAATTCCAATGCTTAATGTCACAAAGTATATTATCAACCTAATAAAGAAAGTAGAATATATGTGAAGTACAATATTCCCTGTTAGAATTTGGCTGAAAAAAAGTAATTATAAATGGCTGTGATTTGTGGTTTCTTGAGTTATAATTAGTGAGTATGCATACAACTGTACAAGGTACCCTGTCGAGATAGCTGATGTGCTCCAAAGTTAGTCCTTAAATTCACGTTAGCGTTTGGGTGCAGTAAAAAGAATGTTTAAGCACATAGAAAGGAAACCTTTGTGATTCTCAATTGAAATTGGCACGTTAAAGACAAAAAGGAAAGAAATTCGGGAAGGAAAGAAATTCGGGAGGGGGTAAAACGGATTCGGAAAGATGGATCCATCATGTAAATCAACTAGGTCATAATTTGCATTCTGTTTTCAAAGCCAAATAACTTGTTAAGACTTGTTTAAGTCAGTTGCTTACCAGAGTTAACTAAGGAAGATCGTAGGTCGTCTCCGGTTGATTCTGATAATAAAATGACTAGCCACTAGACTAAAGAGCTGACTTGTTTCAACAATCAACTTACATCCCTCTTTCATTTTTAATGCCAAAGAAAGGGTGTACTTTGTTAGAATCGATACTCCATTGTAGAGGCAAACTTCTGGACGGTCATTTTGAATGTTTATTTAATTAATGAAACTATGGCAGAAAAACTCTGAATTTTGCTGATTCATGAGATGTAAGAAGTTGATATATAGTGATTTGAAAGTGTATCAAAATGTTCTTTAGCACATACTGCATGTAGTGCTTTGGTTTGAAATGATAGGCTAAAGGTTACAACAATAATTTTTTATAACTTTTACAAAGATCAATTGCACGACACAATTGGTTGTTCTTTTTTACGTGCTCCCATCAAATCGAACAAGAGAGAAGATACGGTCAAGGAACCCCTTCCCTTCCTTCTTCATAGCTGGCTAGATCCGTCACTTATTCCGAATAAGAATAGTTTTGTAAACTCGCACATGATGTTGTTTCTACTTTCGGCAATAATAAAGGGTGAACGGTTCTTCCCATCTCAAAAATTCTTCAAAATATGGTATTTTTACAATGCAACTTGAATCTTTATTTCACTCACTGGCGGGAATCTTTCTACAAATTTAATTTTACAGCAACACTTCTTTTTGACGTAACAAAGCAAACCACTGGCGTACCGCCGAACGTCCATACACTTCATTCCCAAACAGCAGACAAAATTTTTGTGTTGAAGATTAATAAATCTTTAGGGTAGAAGAAAGTCAACATCCAAGCTGTTTGATACCTTTTATTCGGTTCATCTTCGTTATCTTTTAGGAGAGAATAGGCTTAGCTGCGAGTGTCTAAGGCGTACGGTATTAAGGTGTCGTTTATGAATATTCTTAGTTAAATTATATTAACATAAATTACATAAACTTAATTGTAAAAATAGGCTCCTATGGCTCCTCAAAAGTGGATGGGAGTAGAGAGTGAGAGGAACATGACCTTCATCAAAACTTGTTCAAGCCCTTATCGTGAAAACCTTGAGGCGAGGGATCAGGGGCTTACTTGAGGGCCCTGGAAAAATCTAAAATCTAGATGGTCTGTGCATGGTGTAATCAAGCTACGGAAGCAAACATGTGCCTTCTATTTTGGAAAGTGTTCTTGAAAAAAGGTAGAGAGAGGGAGAGGACAATCCCCTTACTTTCAAAAGTGGCGGACCGTCTCCCGTCCTGCTCGTTGACGCCCACGACCTAGTTAAATAGCTTAGTGAATAGGGACAGGGAAAATATAACCAAATTGTTAGGTATTGGGGCTTGAAATTATGACTTAGTATTGCTTGGAGGTTTGTCCCTGTTGGGAATGATGAGAGGGTGAGCCCCATGTAGCTACGTTTGCCCTTATGAACCAATATTTGTTATCACGTCACTTTAATAGCTGTGAAAAAGACAGCTCAGCCTGTTAAGCATTAGTATCAAGTAATGTTTGCATGTAGTAATTTTACTATTTTATATTCATTTGACTCATGGGTACGTCTTCCTTGAAACTTCCAGTAGAATCAGTTTCGGATGGTAATCAATCGATTACAGCTTCGTCGCAGGTCGCCGATTTTCCCCATGTGGCAACATCAGGTAAATCCTTTCTATGACTGATAAAACCTATGATTATTAACCAAAGGTAAGCTATTCCAGCCTTCAGATGAAATTAAAGTATTCATCCGATGCATTTATCGATCAAATGAATAGTAATTGCTGAGACCTAAGTACCTGGAGTTACGAAAATTAGTTAAAGGAATAACGATCCGGCCCGTAGCCAGACAAAGTACTGAAGTAGGCGAAATGGCTTCCTAGGGGACTAAAGATTTTCTAAACGGAGGGGAACATTTTCACAGGGGTTGAAACATAATATAGTGCACAAAAGTAATGGTCATTTGTTAGTTTTAGGGGGTATATTTTTAGGGGGTGTCGCCGCCGCTGCCTGCCCTGACAATGGGCTCCGTAACGATAGTAATGCTAAAAGCACCATCAACATAACCCTGCGTCCATAAATCTCTCTCCACAGTTGTTAAAAAGGGAAATTGATAGTTAATAACCCTTTGAAATACGTTTTGTTTTTACATAGAACCTATTCTTACAAGTCTTGATATTTTAGTAGCAGCTGTTTGAGGCGTCACAAAACAAACCTATTATTTACAATGCAACGTCAAGGTGCTTCATTTGTAAACGGCAGGAAGACTCGTTCATTTCTTAAAGTCTATAATTTTCAGAGCCGTATAGAAATCCAATAATCAAGGTGCTATAGTACCGAGCTTCATACCTTAGTCACACAGATGCTATTTGACCTCAAATGTCTCTTTTAAATTACAACTAATTAGGTGAACGGTGTAGTTCAAATTTGAACTTTTTTCATTTAAAAACTCACTTAAAATGGGAAAAATTAGATTGGGATAAAATAAACACAAAAGGAAAAACAAATCCCGACTCAATTATTACATGTATTAATATATTCCTAGGGGTCGAGACATAATATATTGCATTAAAGGCAATGGTAAGTTAGAAATTTTTAGGGGAAAATTGTAGGGGTTGCCGTCGAGGCCCCCACCGTGGCCATGGGCTTCGCAACGATAGTAATACTAGAAGTACCATCAACATAACCGTGACTCCATTCTCTCTCTCCACAATTGTTAAAAATGAAATAATACTAAAAATCAAAACACCTTTGAAATACTAAGTTTTGTTCATGATGTAAAACCATTTTTACAAGTCTTAATTTTTTAGTAGTAGCTGTTTGTGACGTCACAAAACAAACCTATTATTTACAGATTAACGTCAATGTGCTTCATTTGTAACGTCAGGTAAACTCGACTCGCTTATTTCATACCGCATACCGTCTCTTTTAAATTACAACTAATTAGAAGAACGGTTTTGTTCAAATTTGAACTCTTCTTATTTGAAAGATCATTTCAAACGGGAAAAATGTTGATCAGACTGGGATAAAAAACAAAAGCAATAACAAATTACACCTTAACTTGACTCAGATGGGGATCGCACTTATTAAATCCTAGCTTCATTGCTCCAAAATGACACCGACTTCATCGGCCTTTTTTCCCCTTGGCCATTACAATGTCCATATTATCGGCTCGATTCAATAATGTAACTTAAGGCGGTGGACTGGCCATTATGACAATGTAAACAGGTGACCGCCCGGCTCCTCGTTTAGGTGTTGGCTAAATTAATGTTACTTTTGACCTTTCCCACAGGCGGGTCAGCTACACCCCCCTGTAGCTTAAATCAGGTGCATTTATCTTTGAAGGGGCTGTGGCATCTCGGAAATGTATCAAGGAATAGCACTTTAGTTCTAAATACAATTGGTGACTGCGCTTTGATTGACATTCATCCAAACAAAAGCACTGCTCTGGTTGGTCAATACTGACTTTGCACAGGCAGTTGTGTTCCTAATTATGCTCACACACAGTTGTGTAGCAATATGCCCTTATGACATTTAAACACGGTGTAGGCTATTATAGCCCTGTCTTGGAGGTGTACTCGAAAGGGGATTTTATTAAAATTGAAGAAGGGTCAAGAAATAAACCTAGTAGAGAGGCTTCTTACTGTCTGGAGTGAAATTATAGAGCCTGTAAGGAGGACAGATGTTTGATGAGAGTTGCTAAGGACGTGTGAAATTTATGACTAATATAACTTACTGAAGGGATGATAGGAACTCACTATTCATATTAGCGAGAACAGCACATGAAAATGGCAATAACTTTCCGTCAATCTCTTACTTTCAATACTTCTGAAGTAAATGATAATTATTGTTACTGTGACCAATTCCCCTTTTAAAAGTAACATTACCTAATCATTTGAATCTAAACTTTCTTTTAAAAGTAGCATTTTGGTTTACCACTGACATCTTGTTTGGACACCACAAATTTTACCTTCGAACGTTGATGCATCTCATTCAGGTGCACAAGGTAAACTCTTTGAATGAGAATATCAAAAAAAAAAAATAAATAAATAAAATAAATAAATACCTCAAAGAAAGTAAGATCCCTACCTTTCAGTAAAAACAACCTCCTGCATGAGCATTTATCCATAAGAGGAACACCTAAGAGGGTATGCGATTTGCTAAATTTTTCATTTATAAATAATGAGAACTATAGGAGTGAAACAAGATTTAGCAGTTAAATGAAAGAATACAAAAGCGTGCTTGCTGACAAAAATGATTTCCTCAATGATGTGAAAGAAAGGAACCATTATTGGTTTTTAACAGACATGCACTTCTGTACACATAGGCCAGATTGCGGGGTGGGGGTTGGGGAACGAGGTGGCAATTCCCCAACTTTTTCTAGACCTTCAAAATAAAAATAATAAAAATATGAACAAAAGGAAGAAACATCAGGGAAATTATGAGAGAATTTTTCATATTATGGTTAACCTACAATGAAAATTGAAGGAGAAAATTAATTTCAAAGATCAAAACAATACCAGTAAAATTTAGCGGTGTGCTTCGCGCTCAGTCACACTGGACACAAACCAATACAGTGGCTGAGCTCAAAGGTGGGGAGCAAGGGGGAATTGTTATTGAAAGCTTTGTTAGGAATATTTCTTAAAATTTCTGCCGAAGGATCATGAGCATTGGCTTCTCCGCCACACTTTTATGATAAGGGTCACTCAGGCTAAATGTACGTCATTTCATGCACCATGCATGGTCCTTGCATGTGCAATTAGTGACCTACCCGTGTTTATGGAATCGCGTGTTTCTGGGCTTAGGTGTCTCGTAAGTACTGCTTTTCCTAGTAGAACTTTTGTCGAATTGCCTCATATTTCATTCCTGTAGATTCGGTGCTTTAGTTAATTATTCTCTCAAAACCGAGTCTTGTTGTTCACATTCCCCAACAACTTCCACCGCCCTCAAAAATCGATCGACGGCTTCTTTCTAAAATTTGTAGTCACGATAAGTATGGAATATCATTAGCATACCCAGGAACGAAAGAATTTTCTACAAATCGTTCTGAATATCAGGCAAAAACCATCAACTTTAAGCATTTTCTTGTGGAGGAACCTCAGTTTCCAGCCTCAGGTTTCGTGCCTCCCTTGCATTTTTACTGCGGACGCCATGACCATGTCTACGTGAGAATTTTGGAAAAATACTATACATGTACTATCACCTTCAATCTTTGTCATCCTTACAAAATTATGCTTTAAACTGTATTTTTGAAACTATGTTATTTTCCACAGACATAAAAATCACGTGGGATTTCTTGCCTGAGACCATCGACAAAAATCAAACATGAAAAAAAGAATAAGTGGCTGGGGAAAGTAGGAGAGTCTAAGAATTAATGAATAACACTGCATTAAAAAGAAAAAAAATTACACTACAATAAAATGCTATATTCTTCGGCAAAATTCGCGTGCACTAGTTTTAAATATTTTTTCGTGAATACTTCCTGTAGATCATCTTGCTTGTTCCATATTCGTACGAAGTCTTCTATCATCATAGTACCCACCTACAACCCAACCCCTTTTATCATGAAAATGACCTGCCCGTCTGATTCAAGCTTTTACTGAAATGTTCAAAGTATGATTCTGCTAATCTGTTTAGTTCACATCCGATGTGTTTTAAGATAGCCAAATGCTTCATTCTGATAGTTCTAATTCCTTTTACGGGCGTTTCCTCCTGCACCCCCACCCGAGCGTTTCCCCTGGACCAAACAAGGTATTTAAGGGACATCCCCTTGGCCTCACGCCTTCAACAGGACGCTTCACGCTCCAGAAGCACTTTTGACGTCTTTTTGTATTCCATCATGGTCCCCAAGCACTTTCACATAACAAATCCTACCCCTGTCTGTACATGTGGATAATCATTCCATTCATGTAACGTATAGAGATTGCTAAGGTTATTCTTTTCATATTGACTTGTTTTATCAACAGCTATCTTTGACCCCAGAAAACCAACCACAGAATTACCACTCATGTTCGGTACACCTGATCCGACCTCATCAGGTAATCCAATATCCTTTGTCTGATAAAGCCTACCACCTACTTACAGATATAAGTATCTACTACAATCTTTCAAATCACATTAATTTAGTGACTTCAATGGCCTGCTGTAAATATACGAATCGAAGCAATGTGGTAAGTCATCGCAGTTGTACCAACATTGTAAAACGTCAACTGGCCTTGTAGTTCCAATTCTTTGTCCTCAGAAATAAAAAAAAAAAATATGCACACTATTTTTTCGTCCAATATATTACGTACACATACAAGGAAATTATAGTGCCTGTGTCACCATTTCTATCTTCATTCCTTTTTTGATACTTGGAAAAAAAAAATACATTTTGTTGAAATTTGCCGGTAACACGTACTATATCCTGATGTTGAAAAATCACACTGAGGCATCGCAGGGTGCATCTCTACATCTCCGTCTACAGTAGGTGGGGGCTCAATCATTAAAGTGGTAAAGGGAAACCACTTCTGAGTTTAAACAATTCAATTAACAATGTACAGTAGGTTGAAGAATCATTCACGCATTACCTATCTCCTCACTTTTCATTTGATATCGTACTTGGATATAAGCGTATAAGCATAACGCAAACGTTTGAATAAACAGACTACTGATCACATTCTAAAGGCGAAGTCAATTCAGTCTAATGATTTTAGTAAGACAGGTATTTGCTTCATCGTCAAGCCAAAAAGTTTTCTCATTTAATTTTTAGGTCAAGATGATTTTCAAGATGTACATGCCTTTACGTTCATTGACATCTATTGCCTTTTGACGGAAAAACGACAGATTTATATTGGAACAAGTTCCAATAACGTATGTTCGGGAAGAATCTTTTTCCCATCCCAGGAAGTCAGTGACATTAATTTTGTTCTCGCTCCTGAAGCCGGACGTTTCTTTCAGCTACCGGATAGCTATCAAAGACCATATGAAGATGATTCTGGTATGCTACTCCACAAAACTGTAGTGGTTTCAGCTACCTGTAATGTAGTTGTGTACGCTTATCAGGGGTGTGGCAGTAGGGTAGGAAATCAAGCTTCCGCCTTTCGCGTTCACGAGTTAAAGAGACTTGGAACAGATTACTGGGTCTTGACATATTTTGGAAATAGACCTGCACACCTTGGAATAGTTTCTGTAGAGGATAATACGTCAGTAACAATATCTTTTAATCATTCGGTTGGAAACGTTGACACAAGTGAAAAAGATATTATGATGAAAAAGTATGGCACGTTTTATCTTGTGTTACCTTTTGATGCTACCGGTACACGCATTACGTCCAACAGAAAAATATTTGTCATTGTTGGAGTGAGATCGATTGCATTACCGGTGGGTTTAAAAAACACTGACCCTTTTTGCGAAACATTGGAACCTACTTTCAACTGGGGAAGGTCTTTTTCTCTTGCGCATTTCTTGGGTTCTGAAGCAAGTAATGATTACATAGTTAAATTTATATCAACGATGAATAATAACACTGTGTATTTGAAGCAAGGCTCTTACAAATGTGAAACGATACTTCAACAAGGGCAGTCAAAAGAACTGCTAGTGACGGCAAATATGACCGATGTTTTGCAGATATACTCATCAAAAAATATTATTGTAGCACAAATTGCCACCAAGGGGGATCCTACTTTTACCAATCCAGCAATGACCTTCATTCCTCCACATAAGAACGGGACTGAGAAAGAAATATTGTTTCCTGTTTTTGACTTAGCTTTCGAAGGGAACGTTACAAATTACTTGACAGTGTGGGTGCCATCTACAGGACAACCTTCAGACCTTGGTCTTGATAATATCTGGGATACGAACTGGAAGGTACTTGGCACGGATGGAACTGGATGGAGAATGTTTCAAACATCGTTACAAAGTGGATCACACATTATACGAATTAAAAGTGACCTGAAAATAAGGGGAATCGTTTTTGCGTCAGCAACAGAACGTTCATTTGCTCTTCCAGTTGCGTAAGAGCTTTGCAAGAGAAAATATTCCCAAGTCCCCCCCCCCGGCACGGAGGGCATGGGTGCGCTTGCCCTAATCGAAAAATTCTGAAAATTTTCCAAATGATCCCAAAATGCGTTTAAGCTATAGATTCCTGTAGGGGGTAGGGTGAGGTGCGTTTCGACCAAGTGGTGGATCTATGATAATCATTTCCTCTCACAATGTTTCTCAAACTATCAGAATCGTCGCAAATCTTTCGCGAGCTATCAAAATTTTTGCGCACTCCGCGAGCTTGAAACCTTTCCACAATGTTGTCCTCACTATCAATATGTTCCGATAGCAACTACCAAAGAAGCACAGCAAAAAAAAAAAAAAAAAAAAAAAATTCTAAGCTTATAACGAATCACCAGGTAAAAGAGTGGCATTTCGTGTGGCATGTATGTTATTTCGGCAATTGAAAGTGTCTCGATGCAGACTCAGAATGCAGGCTTTTAATGGAAATCTTATTTAACGAAAACTTTCCGCGGGCTTCGCGCCCATGCGTCACTGTTTGCATTCCATCTCGTGACCATTATGAAGGTAATAATACATAGCACCGGTACTATTTTGATCACAACCATTTAAAAAAAAACAGAGATTTATCTCCAAACATCTGCAGGGGCCTTGCATCAATTTGGGATCTTTCAATCTAATTTGTGGCAAGATGTGGAAGGTTGGAACTTGAAAGTATGAATATGCCGCAATACATTTTTCAGAAAATTTTACCGAGCGTTTAACGCGCAGCCATTATCGGTATAGATGGTGATTGTTAATACACCTAGTCTACGACTAAAAAGCATTCTAAAACGCTCTTGTTTGTCCTTTACCCCTTTTGCTATAGGCTACCTATCAGGGAGGTCTAATATGACCTTCCTGCAGCACCTCTCCCTCCCGCCCATTCACCATTGTTGGAAGAAGCTATTCGTCTGGGTTTCGTTAAAAATTAATAAGAATACGATAGCTGTAAAGTGCTCTGCATTATTCTCTATATTATCATTTGGATGTCAGGTAATAAGCATTCAGTGGTGTATTTAAGGAGGGAGGGGGGGCATTTGGCCATGGGCCACCTCACTCATGCTGGTGGTTTTTAGTACCTAAAATACGTAACAGAAAATTTTACTTGAAAGGTAGCATATGTGGCACCAGATTGCACTTAAGGAACCTTAATTTTCAAAAATTTTCAAAGGGGAGGGGTGTCCCTTTATCCCCTCCCCTAGGCCGGCGATCACACAACATACTCCATGGCAACCGTTAGAACGCCACTGTAAGTCTTATGCCATTGCCCCATTTTATGTAATTGATTCAAAGTTTCCGGGAGCCCCTATACAGGTATCTGCCAGCCTTAGATACCCTTTTATATTGCAAAATGAAGCGAAAGGAAAATTTTGGTAATAGTCAAGGAATGTTTCTGTGGACTCCACGCACGTACTTTTGGAGTAAAAAACTGTCCCGAATAGAAGGCAGTAAAGTGGCAAAAAAGAGGGGTGGATTCTGGATGTTTGTTCACAACGTATTCTTTCCTTAGACAGCAAAGTCTCCCCTTTCACCTAACCAAAAATTTGAACTCACTAAATTATGGCCATTCTCCAGTCATATATGATCAGCTCTAAAAATATCCCAAAGATAGCACCATTTTGCACCTAATCAACCTTAAATTACCAAAAATTTCTCAACCCTCTCTTTAACCCCTCCCCAGGACGGCACCCTTATGTAGTGACAAAGGAAGAACCCCCACTGCTGTAAACAAACGCAGGTTACATAAAAAAGGTTGCAATTTACGCACAAAAGGGAGTTTAACTGAGGTAGGATTACGATATCATCGGTGGTGCCCCCCCCCCCCATCACCAAAGTCTCGCAGCGCCACTGGTTCCAAGACTTATCTCCTTCAACAGAGAGAGAGTGAGAGAGAGAGAGTGAGAGAGAGAGTGAGAGAGAGAGTGAGAGAGAGAGGGTGAGAGAGAGAGAGAGTGAGAGAGAGAGAGTTAGAGAGAGAGAGAGAGAGAGTGAGAGAGACAGAGAGAGAGAGAGAGAGAGAGAGAGAGAGAGAGAGAGAGAGAGAGAGAGAGAGAGAGAGAGAGAGAG
>WURT03010601.1:0-16422 GCA_009936505.3 Holothuria glaberrima
TTGTTGTTGTTGTTGTTGTTGTTGTTGTTGTTGTTGTTGTTGTTGTTGTTGTTGTTGTTGTTGTTGTTGTTACTATTACTATTAGTATTACTATTATCTGTCAAGCTAGAAACTACCACAAACTTCTATCTAGTTGTTGAAAAAGAATTGAAATTACAAGTAGAAACCTGAAATATGTCAGTTCATAAACCTAGCTGAAGCAGCATGGTAATTTATATTTCTACAGTACAATATATATATGCTGGTGTTGAAAATGGAAAAAAATGCAGGTAAATTCTGGAAAAGTACAATTATTGGTATGTAAACTACAGCGGAACTTACCACTTCATTAAGTTCTATTTATTGGTTTCAAGAAGGGGTCTATAAAACCAAATGAAGCACAAACTACATAAAGCTGCAGACAAGCACCCACAGGATTGTTCAGTCCCATTGCTAGTTTAAAATCTATGGCCACAGCCAACAAAATGTGTACACTTCACAAATACCATATGCAGTGGTTGCCATTCTTCACAAACCGTGATTCCCTCCTTAAAGGTTATAAGCAGTCGCCACAAACTTATTTTGAAACAATAGCTAAATGTCACAATTTAATTTGTTTTTTTTTTTTTTTTTTTTTTTTTTAGTCAAAGGCATATTTTTCTGTAACTGTCAGCATTGAAAGTTGAGTTCCTCTATTTGACATTCAATTTTCATGAAATTGGAACAACATTCATGGATTACAACCAGCTCATTTTTTAAATACAGCCGAAGGTATAGCTTGCAGCATTGAGTTATTTACCTTCATGAATATTTAATTAGGTTGAAAATTGTGGTTTTTGGGGTTGTTCTATTACAAAAATGTCATACTATGTTTATTTTGCTTCGTATTGGATTCATTCAAGTTCAGAACGTATGTACCCTCCCTTTAAATGTATAACAAATATGGAAGGATGTCAATGAAGGATGGATTAGTTACTCTTAATCAAATGCTAGGTTTTCACAATGATGGCCAATTTGAATATGTCATTAATATTCATTAAGTTTGGCTGGGTCAAAAAATTCTTTTTCTTCCCATGCGGTCAATTATGCAGTATAGTAACTCATTACAAACTAAGGATCATTTAAAAGTAAAATTTAGGGCAGACTTCCCCATAAATTATTTATGATGCATTATTGAATAAACAGCTATTTGAAAATTCTGAGTTTCTTTGTATGTAATTTAGGAGAAGTTCATAGTTAGAAATTTGAACTAATGGCAGAGAAATGGGGGTGATTTTTAAACTGCTTTAAATAAGTTTATTTTCCATTAAAGAGTAATGTCAGTGTCATGGCTGGAATTTTGAATTGGTAGTTTGAAAATGAATCTTTGAAAGGTACCACAGAAAACTTACAGTACTGAATGCAGATTGAATTGAAAGTTTTACCTAAAAGCTTTCAAAGCATCATCATCTGAGAGTGCCCTCAGTAATGTGTTGTACTGTATATTTTATAGGCAAACAAGAAAAATTCTTCACAATCTATTTCTCAAGAATTGACAAAAAAAAGGTAATGATAATCTTGTAAATTAGCTGTTGTTTGTATTTTCATCTTGACTGTGTAACAGTGTGGTGGAATAGTCTGTTCTTGATTTGGTTTCCCCTGTATTTTGCAGATCGGTATTAACGATAAACAATTTTCCATTCTGAAACTTTGTAGGATGTCATACAGGTACTTTTACCATTGATTTTTAAGGGTGTGACCTCCAAAATAGCAAATATAATGTGGCATATTAAAGAACAATTGATTGAGTAGTTGTTTTTGTCACTTACAGTACAGTAAAGTTTAATCAACACTAGAAGTCATACTGTAAATGGTGAGTGGATACCCATGCAATAAAAAGAGACAGTGTTTATCCAGCACTAGAAGGCTCTGTTACATGAAAGGCCTCATTGACTTTCTTGATGTTTCCAATATCTGAACTTTTCAATCAAAGAAGAAAATAAGAATTTTGACTGAAGAATTTTGACTGAAAGTCTTAAAATGAAAAGAAATAATGTTACCTTGAAGATGTTTGTAAGATGGAATCATTCTGGATCATTGGCAAAACTTTAAGAAAGTACTTGAATTCTCTGAAATCAGTCTGGTCTCCTAGATCTCTTTATGGACACAATGTGAACAGTTTCACTTTGTAGGCCTACATTCAACAGTAAATACAGTAAAATTACTAATAGGCCTACTGTATGTGTCAGTTGTTACACATTTGTGTATGGTTGACTTAACTGTTTGTGTGAAGAACTGAAATATATACAGTAAAACTGACCTCCTGTTTGAAGGGAAAATGCAGTCACCCCAGTTTGGATTAGTGTACCCAGGTATCCTATTTCATGATTGGTTCGTGTGAATCATGTGACAATAATTTTCTCCCTGAATTGTGAAATTCTGACAAAGTTTCTCTTTGGTTTACCTGGAATATGCAATATTTTATGTTCTGACATATCATGAAAGCTATTTAAAGTGAAAAAGAGGGATGCCTGTGAGATTTAGCTGAAGTTTGGGGTGACTGCGTATACCCTTTAATTTTGCTGAAATGGCACATCTGAATCAGTATTTCCTCAAAGTAGTAAGTACTGTATTTAGCACAGGAATTATACCTTGTTATAATGTTATATAGGCCTACAAAAGACAAAGTGATGGTTGAAGGTTCTACACTGGGCCAGAGTAAGTTTCTAACAGAGTTGGCACTCCCAATGTCAGTAGCAGCCAGGTAGCCACATCTTTGTCAAGTTTAGTAGCGTGAAAACTGATACATTTTTTATGCTACTAAGCAAATCTGGATGCATTTCAGGGCATCTCGGGATTTGGAGATATATTTCCTAAAGCTTATCTGCCTAACGGACACATCTAGTGGTTAGTAGACTGCATTTCATGAATATTCAGTACTATCAAATATTGATGAACAATCACATTTTAATGTTCTTTGTAAAGGTTTGTATTTGTGTTCTTTCCAAGGGTTGTAAAAAATGGTTTATTTAGCCCTCTTTTTCACATGATTACTTAGAAATTTGAGTACTATGAAGTAGTCCTCGTTAACATGGCCAGGTGATCAACTCTTAAACATGGCCAGGTGGTCACCTCAGCCTAAGGAAAGGCCATCATGTATGCCTTCTGTTGTATTAATGTGTATTGGTAGTAGGCTGGTACTCTGCCCTTAGCAGCTCTGCTATTGGACAGTAAGTCTCTAGCAGTTATTATATCATTACGAAAAATGCTAGTTGGAGTCCTCATGCCACTTCATTGGGATTCATGAATCCCAAATACACCTGGTAAACCTTTTCCCAAATTTGGCTAATAATATCAAGATTTGAGAAATATTTTACTGAAATTTATGGTTTGTAATTAATACTAGAGTTTGTGAATACCCAACTTATAATAGAGTTGCCCAAGCATAGTACACAGCTGGAAGTTACGGTCTCATCATTGTATGTTCATAGTAGTATTAAAAATGACCAAATATGTCAGAAACAAGAGAACAAATTGAATGATGTTTTGCATCATATGTAATAAAGTATAATGAATATCAGGAAAAATAGCATATATAAAGTAAAAATTAAATTTCTGAGAAGAGAGGCTTGATAGCTGGATTGCAAGTACAAGATAAAACACTAAATTTACTTTCAGGATTTAAGTGACACTGGCTCTTTTTACCCTGTTAGGAAGGAATGAAACATGAAGTCTTTACAATTATTGCTGGAGGGGTTGACCAATATCATACTAAATAATGGTATCTTGGCTAAATGGTAAGGAGAGTAATGCATCAAATAACAGCCTAGCAAAGTCCCTTAATAAACCACTGGTTGGTGACTGGTATTGATGATTGCTGCCCTCTCTCAGTCAGCCTTTTGCCTGAATATTACAGTGTACCGAGAGAACGACATGCTTGGCCAAGCACAGCCAATTTTCTATTCTCATTTGTTAGCTGTATTCAGCAGGCATAGTCGCCTTCACATCTGAAAACACTAGCAGGTCCAATTTTGTAGGATTGAGAATGCAATTGAGAATAATCAGTTGGGTGTGTTATATTATCAGCATCTGATTTCAAAACTCCATTTTTGACATATTTTTGTCAGTTTCTATTCAAAGCCAGCTTATCAGCAGTGCTATATTCCCAGAATAGATTTCTGTTGCATGAGTTTTGTTGAAAGGAACAACTTCAGATTTTAATCAAGTTCAGGGTGTGTGAAAGCCTATTGAGCTGTTGTCTTTCCTTGTGAAACAACTGTCGGTGTACTGTGGGTGCAGCATAATAGCTGTTTGCTCAGTTTGGAGCTAATTGTGAGCAGATCTCTTTTATGAATAAGCATGGCAAGTTATCATTGTACAAGAATTGCTTAGTATTATAATGTTGGGTAAAAGCTGTAAACATAAGGTTTATAAAATAGAGATTTTTGTATTGTCTAATGACTATAAAACTTATTCCAGATGGTTGTGACCCTCAAATTAGAATGAAGACAAAAAGTATATTCTGTACCCTGTATTTTGTCTTTCCTAAAAGAAAATTCTGATCATGAAAGCGCTGTCAGTACTTGACACTCTGAGACTTGTGAGTTCAATTGCAATAGTGTCATGAAGGAGATATGTAGAACAGTGCTTGTGGGGAGACATGAAGAGACATTTACAGTTTTATTTTGACATACTGTAAGTTCAGAGCAACTTAGCAGTGGTACAGTAGTTTACAGTGATGAAGTGAACATCTTGTTTGGGTGGGATATACTGTAACCTCATTCTTAGCTGCATTATTAGATGCTTGTAAAAGTAATTTATCTAGTACAATATCACTTTTTCTACAGAACCCTGAATGCCATGACCAAACAACAAACAATCCCCCCCCCCAAATACACACGTCCTGCAAGCCATTTTTCCCAGAAAATGCCCCAGGACAGTACCCTAGACGATTCCTTCCCCAGCCCAGACAATTCCCACCCTGGACTGTTTCCACCCAGGCAATTTCCATAAGTACTGGATAATTACCCCATACACAACTTTCCCCACCATAAAATACATTGGCCGGGGGGAAGGGGGTTGCCTTAGATCCCTGCAGTACATGAATATCCAACCAATATGATGGCAGGAGAAAGAATTCTGATTGTATGTAGTATTTCACTGACAGTTAGTACAGACCCTGCATCTTTTAGTCATATTGCCCTTTTCCAAAGAGGGCAGTAGCCTATACCATAGGTAGCAATTATTAAATTATCTATGGGAGAGGGAGAATCCATTTTTTGTACTACCACTTGTAATATTACAGAACTTTATCATGAGAACTTTTCTTGTGGGAAGGGATTTAAAGGGAGCATTACTGCTTCAGATTGAAACCTCAAAGAGAGTCAATTGTCACCTGAATAAATTTTCAGTTTTCCATGATGTGGACATGTTGAGGTTCAAGTACTGTATACTTTTAATACTGTAAGATGCTGCATATTTCTGTCCTTCTTGAAGGAGAAATTTGAGTTTCCCATAAGCATACAGATCAAAAGTGAACGTGTATGTAATTAGTACCCAAGCATTGTAAATGTAACAAAACATAACGTTAACAATTATTTATCGCACAGTTCCTACTATACAGTAGATGCTCATACACTACCAAGTTTGTAATTATTTTTTTTTTTTATCAAACTTGTCAGTCCAGGCAGTTGAATCATATCAATAGAAGAAAAAAAGGACAAATTGATCAATGAAATGAAAAAAAGCAATAATGGCCAAAAGAAAAATAAATTCAGGACTTAGGCTGGGACCTTGGGTTGCAGCAAGTGATTCATAAGTCTCCATTTAGACTGTTATTTAAAACTGAAAACTCTGCCTTTAGACAAATAATGGTGCGATAGTTTCTAGTGCAATGATATCAATCACTTCATAATTAATATCTTAATTTTAATTTTGACATGAAGCATTGACTCACCCTCTTTAACTATTAAGTACGGAAGCCTGTTGGTATAATAAGGTGTGTGGTAGTTACAAATCAACCCTCTTACCTGACCCTTCCTTAGTATAGATGACTACATTTGGGTACAATATGACTAGGCAGTAGTCATATGCCCCATTACTCTACCTATAGTCTTCTCTTCATAAACCACAAAGCCACAGTGCCATCTTTTCCTTGACATGCTTCTTTCCATTATGTGCATATAAACTCTTGAAATTGTGTGGTTTCATGAAAGAATGAACAGTGTTTTAACTACCACTTTTTGGCTTTCATTGACATTTAATGTTGATAAGGTTTATCCATTAACCTAAGCCGACAATATTGGTGTAATTTTATGCTTCGAAAGAGACCATCTATTAGAAAATTGCATGATGGTACATTATACGATGTATTCAATTTCCCATGTCATTATCACCAGCAAATTACATTTCTGCAGGTATTAAAAAGCACAGTATGCACTTTGTATGGATTCTCCTATATTGTATCCACTTTTAATACCAAAGAACACTTTCAATAGTCTTTGTATAAAAACATTTACTTCCAGGTACCATGCTGCCATATGTAGGAAAACATTTTATGAATTGTAATCATAGCTAAAGAACTTTCTGTATTATCCTTTCAAATCATCATGTGTCAACACAACAAAGCCATTGAGTTATGTTGTGACTAATACAGTACAAAGCTCACAGTTCCACAAGAAACAGAAAATTCTCCCTTAACTTTTACATTTTTCATATAATATATACTGTCTATTACTACAGGATTATGGATATCTTGGCCATTGTGTGTTATAGGAATTTTCTTGACCTTAACTGTTAAAAAGAGTTGTTTGTTCATACTCTCAAAAAGCACGACTGGGTCCCACTTTTTTGTTGTACTGTTTTCTCTTTGATATTAATTTTGGTGGGTTTGCTACTGTAATATATTACAGTTAAACACACAATCTGAGTTCTTCAAGTGTTTTTCTAATGCATCCATGGTCTAATAATGTCTCATCTAGTGCCTTATACTTCTAACATTATGATGTCCTTTTACCTAGAAAGTTACATTTGTGCATGAGTGTCTAATTGGTATCATGATGTTCAACAAATGTCATGCACCGTGAGCCCTTTTAATGAGATCGGTCATGATTTACAGCCCGCAGAAAGTTACACCAGGAAACTGAAATATGCTCATATGGGCTTACATCGTGAATAAGAGGACATCAACTAACACTTACATATAAACAGAATCAACTTTATTAGATGGATCTCCTCAAATCAGACTAACTTGAGAGTATTTATAGCATTACATTGGGAGGAAAAATCTATGAATATAGGTGATGTCACCTTGTCTGGAAGGAGTGACTCAGTTGAGGTTCTGTTTCATTTTATATTCGATGAAACAAAAGACAAATATTAACACACTGTAAATTTTACCAACATTGTGTCATTAGGTTTTGACTTACTGTAAATATAATTAGCAGAAGTCAGTTCTTTGTGAAACAGATAAACCTTCTTTATGATGAACTTTATGAAGCAACTTTTCTCTTCCAATCCTAAGTAATATTTCACCAGGGAGCTGCCAATCTAACAGCTGCCTGGTTTCCCTCACATCATTCTTTTACTGATGTAGACGTATGAAAGGGGCCTTGTAGCCAGTGGTAGAGCATCCATACAGTCAGGGGGGTCAGTTCCCCACCCCCCGATGGACTCAAATGGCTTGTCACTGCCCATTTAGGTCACCTGTTGGTGCCCTTTTAGGTTTTTACCATATTGAGGCGTAGGTTATACTTCACAGCACCCCAACAGGCCATTCTTGCCCCCTCTGACCCAGTTCCCTTGCTGAACACCACTGCTTGTAGCTGCATCCTTTGTGTGTCTCTGTCAAACTTGTCAGAAGTCAAAGGTTATCTGAGGAGATAACTTTGTAGTAAACTTTTTACAAACCTGATATTATCTCAAGAGGGGCAGTACTGATTCAGCTATTCCCTAGCCTATGGGGTTTATACTCCTTTTGTGAGTATTTTCAGGTTTTTTATGCAATAGGAGGGTGCTTTTCTGCTGAAACCATACCTCAGAAAGTTGAAAGTGTACAAGAAATATTTTCAGAGGCAAGGAATCACTAGCAATTTCACTGAAGTCAAAGGTCATGTTCCAAGTGTAAATAGTGCAGTCAAATGGTTGCTCCAAACCTAAGTTGTAAGTGTCATGGGTATATATTCATACAGTATGCTGATGAAGTCAAAGGTCACATTCTAACAACAAGAGTATCACATTGTCCAGTTACATTTCTGTATGATCTTTATTGAATAGCTGCATCATTGGCTACCCTCTCCACTAATTCATAACATTCCTAATGTAAACAGACAACCTATCTATGACCAATATTCACAGCCTTGTTGCCATAGACATGTGTTTTTTTTTACAAACTATAGCATCATTGCCTGACTAAAACATAATTAATAACGATATTCTGTTGAATTAACATTAGAGCTTTAAACACATTGTTTAATTACCCTGCATGCTTTTCCAAGTTCTTTCCATACTGCTGTATGGTTTATATCAAATTATATCTACTTAATACTGTGCAAGCATTTCTGCCAGAAAGTCATAGCTGGCAGAATGATCTTTAAGTCACTATCTTGCTGACCAATGGCTCAGAAATGGTCTATGGTCAATGAAGTCAGCCTAATGGATGATGGTTTTGTAAACTCAAGCAAACTGGTGCTGTGGCTGAGTGGATAAAGGCGGTGGCATTTGAAGTGATGAAGCTTGGCAACCGGGAATATTCGGAGTTCAATCCCCGTCCGGGTCAGAGTTAGATGTGTTTTTCATCCAAGAGCAATCTTTTGTTTCCCATCCGACCCGGCTTTTCAAAAGAAATCAATTTGATCTAAATTTTTGAGTTGGTTAACCAGATGACATGAAGTTGTAATTCATAAGCCATATCTGTTTCTACATTTGTGGATGCTTAGCATGGTAAAACAACTGCCCTCCAAGGCGTAAATTAAATTATTAAATTTTAGAAGGAGAAGCCATCTTCTTCAGATGATCTCAAACCTTAAATCAACAAGAATGGATCTATTCCCTAAATTTAGCAAAGACTTCACCAACTTTTAATACTTGATGAACAGACAAGGGCGTATGAATCGGGGGCTGGGCCCCACAGCAAAATTTGTGGGGCAGAAGTATGCTTCAGCCCCCCACTTTCCAAGGATGAAAACCCCTTATTTGTCTTTTCTGTAAGAAATGTTCAAAATTTGCTGTAATTTACCTTAAAATTTGTCCAAAATGATGCAACAAATTGCATCTAAGGACCCTCAAAAATCTAAAAATTTTCCAAAGGGGAGTGGGACACCACCTCCCCTCAAACCCCTCCCCCAGGATATCGATCCAAAACAAGTGTGAACGGATCATGGGATAGCCCATCATCAACATCTCTTAAAGCATCAAGGGGGCCTTCAGCCATTTATATTGACCACAAAAATTTTTCTGGTCACTTGGGTAGTTGATAAACAGATACAGATTTGACAGTAATAACAAGGACCAACTTAGGCAAAAAGTTTGATCTGCTTAGTGATTCCCCTACCATGTCAAACTGTTGTTCTTAAGCAAGAGAAATTCAAGACCAGACTAACAAGTGGGAAGCAGAACAAAGATCCTTCACACCCAGAACAGCACTGAACAAGGTTTTTTTTTTAGAAGATTGCGGATTAAGTCAGAAAGCCAGTGGGTTTGCAATGAATAGCCACAATTTTGACTATGGCAAACTTTGACATGAGAAACCAAAACCAACAAAACTTGCTGGAGAACTTTCTCATGAATCTGTCCACTCCTTTTCATCACCATCTCAAACTATCAGCAGTGAGCTGTCTACACCGGACTTGTAATGAGTACATACTCATACTCCTGGGTTTGCACATTTACCTGTACTCTTACTCATGGGAATTCATTTGTACTCATACTGGTACTCACAAATTTTGAAAGCTCTGCATAAGGGCTAATACAAAATTTTGTACTCGTACTCATGAAAAAAGATGCACTCATACTTGTTCTCACAACACAGACACTGCCCTTGTACTCATACTCATGACATTGTACTCTCACTACAAGTCTGGTCTAGAGCACATTATGTACAATTGAAAGCAGCCAAACAGAAGGTCACTCACACCCTGAATAGTATCAAACAAGAACCAAATGGGAATGGACAAATACAGCCATTTTCTCACTTTGTTAGTCCTGACAGAGGACGTTGTTTCATGTTAGCCTTGAATGTAATGCCATCATCTTTTGGAGAGCGTAGTGGCCTATTTGTGAAGGTGTTCGAAGGATTGCTGGTTCGACTCCTGCCTGGGTCATTACATTGAATTCTTGGGCAATATGCTTTATATCAACTGCTTCCCTCCACTCAGGGGTTAAATGAGTGCATGTGAGGTAAATTGTCATCGAGTGTACCGTTAGAGCTGCTGCTTCACTGGAGGGATTGTCTCTCGGACAATTAATCATTGTGCTGCACCTTTGATTAAGGTTATACTAAAAGAACTGTATAAAATGTGGAAGTTAATTCAGTTAATTCAAACAGTTTAAATGGTACATTTTCCAATAATTTGTGATGTCACTTATTTTCAGGACCTTTTTTTTTTTTTTTGCTTTTTGGCACTTCAGTTCCTGCATACTTGCACTATCCGAATTTTCGAGGACCCTTTTTTTTTGCTTTTTTGCAAAATCGTTGGTAAAGAATCGTTGGTCATCGAAAGAGGAGGGGGCGTGCGCCGGTGCGCCCCCTGGATCCGCGTCTGGTTATGGCAAAAGGCAACAAAAGCATATAACGCGAGTTGTACAGGAAGGGACATCACAAAGTATTGTGCAATCGACTTTTCCGAAAATAACTTTCAATATTTTGACGTATATCTCATCAACTGAATGCTTATATTTGTTACAAAAGCACACGTGTCATCTTTTGCCTGTAAACATGTGGAAAATACGTAAAAAAACAAAAGGAATCACACCTTGGTAGCAAACCACGTATTTGGAACCCTCTGAACATAGGTTTACTCAGGTTGAAACACTTTTCTTACCTGCACTTCCAAGGAGTAGATTTTTTTTCTCAGAATTCTTTGTGAAAATTAGTTTTAATTGCCACCCTTTTTGCATGTCAAAACTGTGAAAACCTGTGGCAAAGTATGGTAACTACTGACTGGCCAACCTGTGTCAATGTCTCGGGAAAACACAGGTTTCCACACAAAGTGTAGTACCTCTGATTACCCATGGCAGACTCAAGTGGAAACCTGTGGATTTGGAACTATAATGGAGACAGGCTTTTTTCTGTATAAGCAATCATAAAACTTCGAGCAGATTCTGTACCAACGGAGACTTACCAGCGACAGCACTAAGTCCAGCTCCCTGACAGTCTCTTTAAAATCAAAAGATCCCCCAAAACCAAAGGGAAATTGACAATTTCTGTTTTAATGTATTTTTGGCCTGTATTCTTTGGACAGTGAACACAACTGTAAACTTAAGACTGTTTGGGGTTTTTCAGTTGAGAGATCGATGCCTCAGGTATGAATTTCTGTGCATCAAAGTTCCATTCTTATGAATGATGTGCATCCAAACTAGGTTACAGTGGCCATTGCTGAAGAAAAATGTCCTTCCCGAAACGTTTTTAAAAGCTCCGTCGATTCTTGCGATGAAATTCATCAAACGGTTTCGAATTTCCACTGTTGTTCTTATCTAGATTCGCGACCGAAAGTGTTTTAGCAGTCGGTTTGAATGTGTCAAATTTTTGCATTTTCGAGCGACTTTTCATAAAAATGTCAGTCACCGCAAGTTGGCCTTCATTTTACTGCTCACTCAATCTTTTCTTGCCGACTATTGTACATTCCATTCGCTGTCAACTTGAGAGAACCTAAAATTACTATTCGGTCGTAATCAGATTTTTTTACGATCATTCGCGTATTTCATCCCGATTTATTTATCAGTGGTGTATGTCGAGTCATACGGTAGTGGTCGTATGCGTTGTGTATAGGTTTATTGTATCTCCTAGAAGGAAACATAATGTTGCAAAAAGTTAGATTGTTGTAAGAAATTTTGAGGTTGTATAGCCCGCGTTTCCGTGTTTGTGAATTTTCAGTCTTAAGATTCATTCTTGATGCTACGAAAGTGATTAGGAGTGTGGACTTGAATTGTTGATGACAGTCTGACGATCACGAGTCATGGTATTACATTGGCTTATACATGTTAGTGACGTATTGCCTGTGTTGTGTTTTTTGGTGATGACAACAGCCGAACATAATGAAAATCACTGCAATATCACAAAGCATCATTACTCCGTCATGGCAAACTGAAGTACAGGGTATTTGCATGTCGGGTCTGACGACTGTGAAGAATGTAATGAACAAGAGAACTTTACATTGTTTAAAATTGTTGCGAACGATCAAGGAGAATACATGCTAAAACAGAAACATAAAGCCCCGTAGTGTGAAAAAAAAAAACATCAGTGCCTCATTCGCCGCCATTTTGCGCCTAATGTATGTTCTCCTCTGAATATCATTTTTTTATTTCCGTGAGTTAAGGCAAGTTCATACTTCCAAATTTTCACTCTCTGCAAAGCTATAAAAACAAATATGGTCATTACTTGCTCTTTCGGGCAAGTCACGGGCATTCGGCAGAGTTGAATAGTTTTCAGTCTTCATAACTTTACTGAATTATGAACCAGGAGGGTGGATTACCCATGAGATGGACTTACTTAAGAGTTTCTCCAGGTAGAATCACCTCGTATTATAACACAAGCAGAACTTAGAACACATGCTTTCTTTCTGTAACTGAGTATGATGGCTAGTACAGATGTCAAACTACCCTTTAAATACCTTCACGTTTCGATAAATTAAAATTTTCCATGAAATTTATTGAAAAGTGCTCATTTAGTGTAACTTGAAGGATATGAATGGATATTTTTATAATCACACGACTGCAAGTTCTTATATTTGGAACTATTTGGCCGCACACATTTCTTCGCTTATAGCGAGTCTTCCGCACCAAAGAAATCCTTAAGTTGTTACATTTCCGATGTGGCGCACAAATTCGACGACAAGCATTTTACTTCAACCGAAGATTGTTCTAGACTAGGGAATATCGGAAACGACGTTTATCTCGATGTACTGGGGGTTCACCACTTTTACGATTGTCCACAGTCCGTACAACTGTTATGATGATGTTAACAACAGCATGACCAAAATAAACAATCCTGTAACAGTGGTTAAAAAGTTGGGCTCATTGGTCAGATTCTATCGTATCGCGTATATCATGAGGTATAAAATGCTGCAATATATTTACCCCAATTAAAACAGTGTTTTGCGCAAAAACAAATCCTTTTAATACTATGTGAACCTGACGTTTAAAGTAAAATACCTAGATAAAATAAGAAAATTTCCGTTTCTCGCAACGTCAACACGTTTCGCAAGCAGTATAGGCTGGTACAGCAAGTCATTAACAGCCAGAGGTTTAGAAAGCACTGATGGCAATCTTATCGAAGAAGTTGCAGTGACTGTGTATACAGGTACTAACCACGGCTGGCGATTTAAGTAGTTTTGGTGTTACATTCCAAATTATTAATCAATATGCATATCATATGGGCCAAATGTGCACTGTCTGGGAAGAATTTTTATGACTGGCTAACGCTAACCCTAGTCCCCAACTAATCCCTAACCTTAACAAAGGATCGATACAATACAATAGCATCAGCCAATCAGAAAATACCTTACGAGAAAGTGTGCATCAGCGCGGTATTATATCAGCATAAATACAAGTTTTAAAGGTGTGAATTGGACAAATGGTTTCTTTTAGCAAGCTTTATAACATTTTTAGAATGTGACCGTTAATAATATAGTGTCAAGTGAAACGACGTTTTGCGACTGCAGACTTATCGTATATCTCTGTAAATTGGCATGAATAATTTGGCCAGAATCGTGAGTTTTAACCTAGAACAGTAAGCTTGCACCTCATCAGAGACCAAATCTATACAGGCACCTTCTCTATTTGTGTTAAGTACCCCCTTTATTGCATGTAGCATAAAATTTATTTCATGAAATATAAGTGTGTATTCGCCAATGTACTTCGACACAAGAGTGTATGACCAGGGAGTTGTTATTTGGAAGGAGATACATCGCTTTGAAGTGAGGTTAGCACCGCCAAGGTCACACAGTAACCTGTCCCTTGTATCTTTCTTGGCATTTCTGTAAGACTTATACTGAATTACGTAATTCATGCAAAAGGGATTTGTCGTCTGCTACATCTACAGTAAGACTGGTGATTTGACGCTACTGCCATAGCATTGCCGCTTGCTGGAAATGTAAAAAAATGTTGCTTCTTTGGATGCTCGGTGACGCAGATGAGAGTATAACAATAAAGGTTTATGGAACAATATGAACAGGTGAACATGATTCTATACCTGGTCATTTCAGGAAACTTCCGGATTTTTCCGAATTGTTGTGACAAAAATTAGTCTTCTCCCTCTGCAGCTCATTTGCATGACGTTCGTTCTTTTAGAAGGGGCAGACCTCATTGATTTATTTCAATAAAACAGTCGTTTCAAGTTTAGTAACACCTGCCCCTAAATTGGTGGCGGCGTAGACCTAGTCAGGAAAGCATTGTCCTGACTAGTAGGACAATTGTGATAGGATTACTCGACCTGAATGATGTTGCTAACATATCGACATCAAACTGAAACCAACGAATGAAAGAAACAAATTCCCATCAACGAAATAAGTAACTTATTATTGATAATCTTCACGGGATTTAGGGGTCTTAAAGTATTAGCATTAATTAAAATTTCCGTTAAACCTCCTTCCGAATCACAACTCCCTGGTATGACTTGATGTTTGTCTCAATCCTGACAATCCAAACTTCGAGAGTGTCTTGCAGGGGCGTAAATACGGAGGTTGTGGGGCCCCGTGAACATCAAAAGTCGGTCTCTGAGCTCCAAAAAGTCGGTCTCAAATCCAGTTCAGTATGCCTTTGTAACAGAAGACCAGATATGAACAACATTTAATACCCTACTCAAATCGAAATTCCGGCAGAGATGAAATAAAAGTGAAAAGATTGCCCGAATTTTCTACTGAGTTCCGAATTTTTGATCGAATGCCCGAAAAATGTGCAAAAATTTTCGCGCGCCTTGCGCGCATGTACTGGTCTGGGCGGTGGGTCTGTTTTATGCACCTGAACTGTAACGAATTTCGGGAAACTTTTTGAGATTCGGGCAAAAAAGTTTCTGCCCCCCAAATTGTAAGGGTCCCGTATGCCTATGATTATTACCGTACTACTGTCCGGTAAATTGTAATTATCTAGGAAATTCGGATCGTACAACTATGCCAATGGGAGTCGGTCTCCAAGAAATGTAATTGGTCACAAAATAGTTCCCCCCCCCCCTGTGAATTCATGTATACACGTCCCCGGCAATGTTTTGCTGCTCTATACTAGAAGTATAGTAGGCTACGAATTAGCCTGCGTCGGTGGCATCAGGTTATACTAAGCTTACGGACAGCAGTAACGTAGGCGAAGGTTTTGCCTCCTTGTTCGCATTTATATTAAGTGGAATATTTATATTACAAATACTTAATATCGGGGAAAGTATCTCCATATCTGGAAGGAAACGTCTTCAATGACGTGTATATTCCGTTAAAGATGGACCACTAGGCAGCTAGGAAAGGTCTAAAGGCAGTTTTACTGCTTGTGTTTCATATCAATGTTATCAATTATTTTTGCGGTGTAGTATTAGCTTTGCCGTATGTCTTGAAACAATGCGCACAAACATTTCAGTGCAACTAGCAGTGTTTTATGTCAGTAGCAATGTTCGTCCCCGTTTATAGTATGCTTATTAGTGGCAAAAAAAAAAAAAAAACTCCCGCATGCTTCTTGCTTATGTCACATATTCGCATCAAATTGGTTGCACGCTTCATTTTGTTGTCGGTCACTGATAAATGTCAAAATTAAAATTGCCTTCGGCAAGGCTCTTTCCGTGTTCACCTACATTTACTGCGACCAGTGCAAGCCCAATAGTTTCTTATGAAACATGAATGATAATTGATGTTGCTATAAAGCTAATAAAGCCGTAAGTCCACTCTGTCCGTTCATTTCTTTTCTGTTTTACTTGTAAGGCAGATAACGACCTTCCATTGCCGAATTTCGTTTAGTTCCATTCCGGTGGAGATGATCCCATTAAGCCTAATGGAAGAAATAAAAGTGACGAGTTGAGTGTAACCCGTAAATTTTGAAAAAAAAAACAAACATGACGTGCATAACAAGTTAACCGATTTTTAACTGTTAGCATGCTTTGCAAGTCTTATATTTTAAATGAAAACCTCATTGGTTGTTCAGTGATGGACTATGCCGAACCTAATGTTAATATACATATATACATATATATATATATATAAACAAGAAAAGAGACATGAAACATGTCATAGTTGACAAAAAGAGTACAGTAAAGTATATTCTCGAAACGAAATT
>WURT03010622.1:0-16421 GCA_009936505.3 Holothuria glaberrima
ATTTCTTGGTCATAATTCGAGATCGGGGAAATCCAGTTCATAAATTAGTAGGGCTGTCAATTTCCGTTTAATTTTTTATAGATTTTTTATAATTAAGAAATTTCAGACGTGAGATCCCTGTTTTAAGGTTTCGCATATATAGCTTAAAACACTCGGGAAGTGCCATTTCCGGCCGTCTGGGGGTTTGTAAATTCCAAAAATGTACGCTCCGCGGCAACCGATGTTGGCGCTCCGCTTAGATAGTCCTGCCGGCACTCAAACCACCCTCCTCCTGATCAGTATTCAAAAGTTATGTCCCATTTTCAGCTTAGAAAAATGTGGTAACTCTACATATGTAGCACCAGATGGCATGTAAGGACACCTTATTTTCAAAAAATTCTCAGAGGGGAGGGGGCACCCCTCCCCTGCAATCAAAGAACATACTGCGCTCCCCTCCCCCGTGAGAGAAATCCTGGCTACGCCACTGATTATGAGTTAAACTTTCTTGACACAGGCGTTGAGGCATTTTTGTCAGGAATGTAGCCCGTTTTGTCGAGAAAAACTGTCCAGCACCCCCCACCCATCGATCCTTAGGGACGCCCTTGCTCACAACGAATTTAATTAATCTTTATCTAAGGACAACTTGACAGGAGACTCATATGATCGGCACTCGTGCGGGAAGTATAACTTAGAAGAATGGTTGACACCAAAGATATTACATTAAGAGACAACGCTGTCAGTGTACAACTGCGTTTAAATCAATGGAAGCACGAGAGTTGTGAAGGCCCTACCGCTGTACGGCAAAAAGCTGGTTGATTGGCATTTCTCCATACCTACAGTGTGCATTCATCGCCTGAAGCATAATGTCATTTCATCCAGTTTTCGAAAGATTGGGAATAATTTCACAACAGTGATAAGTCATGATGCCTCAAGTGATAGTTTTGTACTCCTTACCTTGTATTTTTGGCCAATATCTGTGACTTTTGTATTACGTGCCCTTGCTTTTTTGCCGTTCAGCCAAATTATTGATACAGAAATGATGATCACTGTTCAGTCGTTTTAAAATCAACTGGACAAACCAATATCCTACACAGGTATTAGTATTACTACCTGTTAACTATTTCACAATATAGCCTAGCTTAACTGTGGGAGTAGTAGGGTGTATCAAGTATATAAGATTAATAAACAGAGAAATGTATTCTGCGCGTTTCATTAAATGCATATGCAAGTGTGAGACCGTGAAAACAAACCTGAAAAATTGAAGGATTAATAACATCGGTCATTAGCTTATTGTTAGATATGTTAGAGAGGAAACGGCGGTTCAAGACGAATTCATCCACATCTCGTTCGACAATTATTACAACCGTTAATGTATAACAGCAACTGATAATGCTCTAGAAACTGTACCCATAAAGTAGTGGGCACACCTTACCGATCGTGTAGAAAACACATACCGACAATGCAAGGATGTAGTTAAAAAGTACCGATAATACAGCAACGTTATGCAGACGCACGTTTACATTAAAATCTCACATACGTAAGTGTGTACGTTAATGTTTATGTGTGTATGTAGGTACATTTGTTCGTTTTTATGTGGTACGTATGCACAGATACATTAACATTCTTACATACGAGAGCACGCGTGTGTGGAAACACGCCAACTCGAACCCACGCCAACTCGAAAGAAAACACTAAGATCCGTCGATATTCTTTTAATAAAATATGACGTTGGGTGAATATTCCACAAATGAAGATTTCAGGCTGCATAAGGCCTCCTTTCAGAAAGAAATTTCTCGACACATGAGAAAATTGTGTGGGAAGTCAAACAAACCCCTCAAGATACGGTGTAGATGCCTTTGGCGTGTTCATACGTTCTACGTATTCAAACCTACAAACATGCTCAGCATGAAAGTTGCCAGTCAAGTTGTCCCTACAAAAGTCGCCCCGGAGCCCAACAAAGTCGCTTCTCTATCCTAGCGTCAAATAGTTTGAAACTTTCCAAAAATAGTTCTGCAATGTATATTCTTGTTTTATAGAATATAGAAACGTTGGTTTCTGTTTAGAAGACAAGAATGTTGTTGTAGTTATAAACAATGCTGCTTTGTTTCTATATCCTACACTAATAACTCACGCGCACACTGCACTTCCACAGCTGGTGTTCCGAAGATAATAAATACCCCTTACATGAAAAACCGAATGCGACTTGAAGAAAGACAAAGGCAAGTATAAACTGGCCACGTAGCCATTTACCATACACTTCACACTATGACGTCTCTTAAAAGTAGTGCTACCGACTGAAAACTTTTTACTGAAGAAGATGCACAATTTTTCCAATTCTCTACAATGTTTAAATGTACACACATAAGCATAAGTTAGTATATACGTACGTGACATGTTTTTAAATTATCGGTAAATTTTCACTACATTATCAGTTAACAAAAATGTTTACATTGTAATGGTAAATTTTTATTATACTATCGGTAAGCCTTTATTATCTTTCATTTATAACATTATTAGTTGTAACAAGTGTTTTACTGTAATGCTGTCCTATTGCACTATTGAAAAGGTTTGATAAAACGGTGCAGGATCGATTTCTGTTCAAATAATTGCCTAGATTTCGATTGAAACATGGATCGTCTCTGATTATCTTTTAACCAGATCTTTTCATATCATTGGTCAAAATTAGGTGCCAGGTTAATCCACTTTCGTTGGCATTGAGCAGGACCTTTTGAGAGTCTGTTAAACAGACTGCGTTTAGCTTCCTTTGAGATTTGGTAGCCCATATCATGGTGACTCGGTCCTCATGTTAATGAGCTGTACAGATTTAAAAGCGAACGCTTTGCAAAAAGCGTCAAGGTCGAGCTCGAACAGTTAATTGTCCTTCAAGCCCGTCTGATATTATAGTTACGTGTGTGAAAAGTACTTGATCCTCCCTCTCTATCCCCAGATCGAAAGAGTTCAAACGTATAGGAAGAAATTCGTCATAAATTGCACCGCAAATTAGGTTGGGAGGGAAATTTCAGGGATGGCGTCGTTGGATTTGTGGAGTCCATGTAAAACAGCACTGTAAGGTTTTACAAAACAAAATCGAAAATCCTTAAATTAGTGAATAACAACGACAATAACACGAAAATTTCAGGTTACTGTTTCTTCCGAACGGCACTACATGCACATTGGTTTAAATGCATCGGCCTAATATTTCCACAATATTTCAACAGAAAATCTTCCAGTTTTTTTTATGTAGCGTAAGCTTTCTTTAGATAGTATGACAGGGTACCAAAATATTCTTTTTCTTGAAAGTTCAAATCATGTTATTCATCCCTAATGTCTTGTCAAAACGACAATAGCGTCTTTATTGTACGATGTGGTGCTTAACGCTAATTAACTTTTGAAATTTAGTCCTGATATTTGTCATGGGACAATTAGCTGTTTCAAAGATAAGTTCAAACCTGGTACAAGATGTTCAGCATGATTACTTTCATCACTTTCACCACCAGATGTTCTCAACGTCACGTAGAATGTGTACGACATCCCAACAGTAAGATCATGGAAGATGAGAGACGTAGCTGTATGTTCAGTGTTTACAGGAGTTAGTTCTATCCCTGCTGAGGTGTAGTAAATTGTCAACATGGTAATACCAGAGCTACAGGTAATTTCTTCAGTTGGCAGCTGTTAAATAACATTGAAAAGAATTTGTCGATATTTGACTGTTAAGATTTTTTATACTATTTCCCATATGTTGATTACATTATCATTCTAGCATTAGGCTTTGATTACTTTTCACAATACGGCTTCCTCTGTGTTCTGCTAAGCTGTAAAGTTCACAGCAACTCAACGGTTCAGGTATTCTATTCATAGACTCCAGAAAAAGGCCCATTTAAAAGAAGGGCACAGGAAAGGATTAGAGTTGGACAAGGAGTATATGTATCATCATACTTAACCCTTTTCTCCTGGTTGCTGAAACTTGAACAGTTTGATATTCCAAACTGGTGCCCACTGTAATAAACATGCTCACAGCTGCATTACAGAACTAGCCTTGCATCAAAGTTCAATAATTCTTATATGAATAAGCAACAGCCTGCTATTTAGTTTTTAGCATAGGTGTTGTCACATCTACACGAGTACTTTCAGTTTAATGAGTTCATATTTTGTAATTCTTATCTGCATTCGACTAAGGAAAATAGAAGATAAATTTGCAGTGAAATTGTCACTGCTATAGTTGCAGCGATTCAGTAAGACAAACTTAATACAAAGAAATTTTGACAAACTTTTTACGGTTCTTACCTCCCAGAACACTCCCACAAGTTCTTGCCTTTCCCCCAAAGTTCTCGTGGATGTGTTTCGAGGACTAGGTGGGGCTACATAGAATGATAAAAGAACTTAAATACGGTAGAACGTTTGTTATCCCAATTATAACACAAATTCTTAGTTTACATTACACTTCTGCCGTTTCGTGTTACCGAACACTATTCCCGGCGTTACTTCGTTTCACTTATTTGGCCCAAGAAGTTACTTTGAACACAGCAAAAATATATTGTGAAAATCTGTCTAATTCAATTCTTTTTATATATCACCTTTGTGATCTTTGAGTAAAAAAATCTTTAATTGCAGAGGATTATGATGGAAGTAGCTACTACTTCCTTAAAACGGTAATGGAAAGTAGGTGGATTAAAAGTACAAAATGTCCATGTAAAATGCAAACGATTAGCACAACTACACAAACGCAAAAGTTACCTCGTAATCTTTTTCGCTTGTGGCTGTAATGTTTTCATACAAGGATTGACCTTGTCGGGTAATTAAAATTTCGACAGCGCAGCAAAAATTATAGTAGAATGCCAATAACACTTTACCGTCTGCTGTTTCAAAATGAAATTTTTAAAAGAACGTAAAGTCTAGATTGAACAGTGTTTTTAAATAATCAAGTTGACAGTTGCGAAGAAAGGTGCATCCATACTATCGCAAGTTGTTGAAACATTAAGCTCTTCACTCATAGGACCTTCTCCTCCTTCTCCATCTCTTACAGCTGATACAGTAAAAGAATACTTGGTTTCTGGATTCAATCCGTGTGCGGTAAACATCAGTGTGTCAATTGATGTCATTTTAGTTGGAGTCCAGGTATTTTCTACCGTTAACTTGTAGTACAGGATGTAGCCAACGACAGGTGGATCGCCTTCATCCTTTTCGTCATCCCAGGCTGACCAGCTAATGGTAATCGATGTACCATTCACAAATTCATTCACGGGTGGTGAACTAAGTTTCGGCAGCACTTGAGGGAAAGAGATTTGAAGCTAGCATTGTGAAAATTAATTTTGAAAGGAAAAACATAATCATGGTTCACTGTTCACTTAGAACCTGTATAAATAAAACGTATTTAATTAACTTTTAAGATTAAAGATTAAAGAGATGAGCTCTGTATAATATTTAAAAATTTTGTATAGCTTTCAATGTACGAAACAAGCAAAGTTTTAATGCTAACATAGCATACTACCAATAAAGAGCTAAAGGTATCACTATCCGTTCTGTCTTGGGAGTACCACCTCGGTATGACACTTCAATAATTTTACAACATTAGAAATATGCCAATTTGGTACAAAGGACACGAAACTATTACCTCAGACGTAGCTCTTCCATGAACAAGTGAAGGAGTACTCCCTGCACCGAATCGGAAGAAAAACTACTCCTTTAATACAATCATTTCTAGCAATGGTACTTGTATGAACTTCCTGACACCTAGAATCGACGTCGTCCTTTACAAAATGATCTTTGATGTGTCTTAGTTTTGGGACATCATGATAAGATATTCTATTGGATATTGCACTATTCGTCAGCGTTTACGACCATAGACTTCAGCTATATTAATCGGAAAGCAGAATTTTATGTTGTGACTGAAAACGGTAAGAAATTTCAATGAAGACAGGTAACAGAGCCTTTGACCAAAGTGGAAATCATTTCTATGGCAGTCATGTTAGCTGGAAACAGAGATGACTTGTCTGTCACATAGAATAGACCGTGTTCAAAGACGTTGATCTTCGAGATTGTGCGTCACAAAGGCAACAACACTGTTATTGGATATGACGAGTGCCTTCCAGAGAACAGAGTGCAAGAGGGCTTTAGCAACTATTTAACGATAGATACTACACACGTGCTCATCAGGGAGTGGCCCCAGTTTGTCCGACGACGAGGTGGACAACCTCTTTGACAGGGTGGGGGGTTATCCATAGCCCCGATTTAGGGGAAGGATTGCTAGCAGTATGGCGAACCCCAAAGCTGCTACAAGCTTTGCTTACCGTCAATTTTTATGGAAAAAGTAAAATGTTTAGGTTAAAGTGAAAGAAAATTTAAACAGGTCGGGGTTTAATTGAGCAATTTTCGACCTTTGAGAGCAAACTCGAGTCAATCGACGGGTGACATGTTACCAGAAATGCAGGCAAGTCATTGTTTGCAAATTCCAAATCAATTAACGAGTAATTTAATTGAGTTCATCAAAAGTTAAGTCACAAGTTCCTACAAATCAATGGTCAAGACATTATTTGGTTTCAGCACGAATCAAATATGTAGTTTTTTGCCCAAATGTTTAAGGAAACTGGTCATCATTTTTGCAGACAGTCTTTCAGTATTACATTTCAAGTTATCTTATTGTTTTTAAAAGTATTGACCATATGTAGAACAATGTGGTAAAGACTGTGTAAGGTCAGTCTGCAACTTTTGCTACCAATGGGATCCTGATATAAAGGTGTTAAATTTTTAGTACGCCTCCCACAAAACTGCGACCACCGGTCACCACTTAAAACTTACGTCTGCATCAACTTTGCATTTCAAACTTGATAAAAGATAGAAAGGTCACAGCTTTAAAGAAATTGCTAACATTCCTGGAAATTCTTTTGTTTGAGAGAAACCAAACCTCTAACAAATAGGGAAAAACTAATGCAACAAAGTAAAAATACTTGGTAGCGGAATATGGACAAAATTAGCAAGGACAATTTCCGCTCAAGAACTTACTTTGTATGACAAACGGGGGAAGGGGGGGGGGATCGAATCACCTATTAGGACGTAGCTTTTCTTTAGCTTTGGCAATACACCTACTTAATATGCATTCAAATACATAAGACCGGTCAACTTTGCGAGATGGTTCCAAAAGCATTTGTCATTGACAATTTTCACACAGAATGCCTGGAATATTTGATAAAATGGCGGCTCCAATGATCAATTTTTCTCCCGATTGGGGGAACACCAGATTCTGCCAAAAGAAATTGTCCAAAGGCGTGACTTTCTGTGCCAGTTGACGAAAGGCGACTCAACAATATTGTAGTCTCATGGCTTTGCAGTATGTCGAGTAGCTACATCACGTTCCTTCGAACCGTGATCGCAGGAAAATATTCAATAACTGTCAAAATATGCACAAAAATCATCTTTCCAAAGAAGTCTTATTGTAATACAAGTGACTTTTTTATTTTTTTTTCATTTCGAGAGTTAGCCATTCGGTAGTACATATAGTACAAATCCCCAACCAGTGTCGTATAGCCTTTGAGAAATCCATGGGGGAGGGGCGGGGAGTTCATGACACTGTCTAAGCGGAGCACCAAGTGGTGTGCCTACAGAAAGGTGATACCCTAGCAGATCATTCCTTTTTAACTTGTGAATGGGTGCCATCCTGGTGGAGGGTGGAGATTGGTTAGGTCTACATGCAAGGCCTGATTTAGGTAAAGAATAGTGCTATCGTTGACAAAGCTCTGAACTGACTGTATCTTATGGTAATTTCTTTAGTGATTACTGGACGTAAGTTAAGAGGTACTGTCTAAGAGAAGGAGACAACACCCTGCTCTATTAATACTAATACTAATACTAATACTAATCATGATGATGATGATGATGATGACGACGACGACGACGACGACGACGACGACGACGACGATGATAATAATAATAATATGATAATGAGTTCCACGTATGCTCCATTTCAAATATCTAGGGAAAAATGATAAAGACGGCGAGATTCAAAGCACAGCAGTTTATATTTAACACGAATATTTCCGAAACTCCTGTTGTCTTACATCAGCTTAACAACAAATAAAATATATATATATACATATATATATATAATATATTTCGCGAAATGTTGTTACGAGAGTACACGAAACTTGTTTTCTGTCTCGTGTTTCGGTTTTTCTGTCGTCTGTGTGCGTTCGGCTTAAGGCAAGGCTTTGCAGTCCCAAGCGTGGTATTTTACGTTCAAAGATAGACCCATTTCAATTTACTCTCCTGTTACCAAAGTTCTTCCTCTTGTTCGTAAAGACTACGCCAGTACTTGGGATTGACGATAGTACCATGTAATCATAACCTTTCAATATTTAAGCTCCCTATACGGGTTGAGCACTTTTACACTCTACCATTGACTGGTAACAGTTTATATATATATATATATATATATCGAAACAGTTCTCTCTGCAGACTGAGTTATATATATATATATATATGCACTCATTCACGTGATTGCACTTACCCATTTTGATTGGGGCCTTGATGTTAATACGTACCATAAGCATTCACATTCAGCGGACCTAGAAATGCTAGGCGTGTACTCTTCTTGCGTAGCTGACAGTAATATTCGACCCCGTCCTCGACACTGTTAACATAAAATCTTTGGGTCCGAGTAGATCCATCATCTAGATTTTCCCCGGTGGAAATGTTAGCGTTTTCAAGATCATTAGGGTGTCTTGACAGGTGCAGCTCAAAATCATTTAGATCACCGCCTGGTCCTTCTACTGCTGAGCAGGTAACCGGTACATCAATACCAGGATTCTTCCTGATATGTGTTATGTTAGTGAGACCTATAAACAAAATGAATACCTGAAGAAAATTATATGGCATTTGCTATGATAAATGAACACAACACTATGGTCAAGCTTGATAAGAACGATCTTTTTCACATAAACTTGAAGAGGTGTGAGTCATTTACAAACGGGAAGCATGTTATCATAGAGAACAGAACCAGCTATGATTAGATGACTTGTTTAGGAAATACAACCTGCATAGTTAGTTGAATGGTTCAAATATTGACATATATTTACAAGGGAAGAGATCTATATTTTTACATTAGCTGCTAAATTAAAACTCAATGACAAGAAAGGGTTACATTAATCGTGTTAGCGTATTGGTTCTCTAATGATGCAATCAATTCGTCCGCATGAATGAAACGTTGTTATAGGCGTATAAGGCGGGCTGGTGGCAGGGGACGTATGTCCACCCAGTTCGGGCAAAAGCAGTGGATCCATTCGGGCATATGAGACTGCCAAGAAAATAAATCATGCCTTTTTTGCGTGCAAAATTCGGGCATCTTTGTCCATTTTTGTCCAGACAAATTGACCCGCCTGTGGACGTTGTATATAGGAGTACACCCAGTAAGAGTCGACACTGGTGCAACTCTCTTAGGCAACAGACCTTCCATGCACTACACTGAAAAGCCATTGACTGCAGTTGTAAACATAGTGTTTCCGTTTAATAGTATCATAGGTTTAAAAAATGCCGTAAAATTTACGACATATAATGAGGATATCTTGCTGTGCGGGGTTTTGGAAAAAATTCTTTCAAGCTTCGCTATACAAAAAGTAAGAACGAGAAAATATTGCTCAAGCTATCGGTCAGAAAGCAAGAAAATCATGAAGCCTATATTAACAAGGAATGAGCGAAGCCTGCCGAAAAAATGTTATAATCGCTTGGATCCCTTCTACAGTTTATGAATTGTGAAGACAAGGTTGTATGCCATCACAGTAATCTATTTTTTCATTGCTTTAGTTACCATTAGTTTAGAGCTTCAGGTCAAAAGTGGGTGATGGGGTGGGGGGCACTCATGCATTGCGAGAAAATGACAGTAAGAAAAATTATTTTACAACAACTATTCTTTTTTATCCCTCCCTAGCCCAAGCTGATCTAATGTAATATTTAAAAGTGCATCTAAAGTCCAAAATTACGAAAATATACATTTTGGAGTTTGAGAGTTTGAGCTGAATTACATGAAAGCTTTTATATCACAGTGTGGGACATGGTGTCAATTTCAGATAAATATGGAATTAAAAACAGTACTACTGTTTTCCCAATAGTCTGGATTGTGTCTCTGGGTGTGGAAATACAGGAGGTAGCCCCCTCAATGATCCTGCAGGCTCTGACCTAAATAAGCCCAGGTAGAAGAAAAAGCAACTGTGCAAAGTAAAACTTAACTTTCTACTTAGAGAGAACACAGGTAAATAATATCGCGCACAAAGAGAGCTATTTCAGTACTGAATATGACTTAATTATACATACCATGAAAAAGTAGGAATAAAAGCCTATAAGGAACAAGCCGATGTTAAATTTGCAGAGAGTATCTGCATTGCTAAGAGTAGGGAAAATACACAACCAACAACCATGTAGTTCGAAACGTGGTTCGGTTTCAGAGGGGGAGGGTTTGTCTCAAACACTATAGAATAACTATCCTCTCTGCCCCCCCCCCCGCGTTAGGTAAAGTAACCCAACATTGTAAATAGTGTCTAAAACCAATTGCTTTTGAGTTAAAGGGCGTTTAAGATGCCATTTTCATTTCCTTTCAAAATGTTGTATAGTTTTGCCCAATATCAGGAAAAAACATTTACGAGTGAAACGATATATATAAAAAGATTGAAACCTTCCTAGCTGGATCTATATCTTAAATAAAAACTAGACTGCGTTTACGTCACACAGTAGGCCTACAGTGCAATTTTTGGGGTAAATTGCCCTGGGCATTGTTCGGGGCTATTGCTATGGTTGAGAACCATTCGGGATGGCGAACTGCGAGGGTAAGAATTTTCCGGAGGAGAATTTTCCGGAAAAGAGTTGTCCCGTCACGAATCTGGAACAGGGGTGCAAATTTTCTTTTTAGATTGGGACGAAAACGCATATGAAAAACGCCTTCACATGCAGCTGGCAAGCGTAACGTGTACAGCTAGCGCGAAGCCCCACCAAGGTGGGTAGGGTTCAGAGGTCCGCCTTAGGCCCCTGGTGGGGTCCATGAGCAATTCCCAGGTGGGGTCCGGTGGGCGAAACCCCTTAAGTTGTAGGCTCGGTAACACCAAGTAACGATTATGAAATCGATGCGTTAACAATTTTAGCGTAGAAAAAGTTATTGTACGATTTCGTTAGAGTGTTCACACCAAACCGATAAACGAGTCGGAAATCGTCACAATATTGTTTGAATTGATTGGAAAGCGGTACAACCAAACGATACAATAAAATTCTGAGCCAGTAAGATGCTCTTTGAGTGTGACGTAACATCTCCTTCTCTCTTCGCTCGACAAATCTCCGCTCTCCGCTCGACAAACGACTACCAGCCGCCTTTGTTGTAAAGTGACTTTCTGCACACACTGCGTAGAAATTGAACGCTGCATGTTATGTAAACTGTGTAGGCCTAGACCTGTCTGAGATACTCTGATTTGAGAGGAAGAGTCCGATTCTGTAGGACAAACAATCAAATGCTTTGGCTTCATAATATGAACAAGTTAAAACGCTCGGTAGTATAGGAGGTAAGTGATAGCCTACATTTGTTTGAAACGGTCGATTCGTTATCCTGTATAGCCTGTGTAGATTATTTACAGGAGCATGAGGGCTCGGACACTTAAGCCTCAAGGATTCACTGTTTAGTTTTTAAATGGCGCCAGGAGTTGCCTGTATCGTAATTGACCTAACTTGTTCTTTGAATGAAGGGATTAGTGATGTTAAAAATCCATATGAAAACTTCATGGATTGTAAAGAATATTCCTCTAGGTTTCATTGTCGTTGTAGTTTCTGTAGCCTACTATACGTAGTTGTCTGGCTTTGAAAAATTGGCATAAAACGGACACGACACTTGTCACTAATGTACTTATGGTGTGCGCGCTTCCTACAGAACTTTTGTCAGAAACAATAATCGTTATCGTATCGGATTCTTTATCGTTGCTTGGTGTGGCCTCGGCTTTAGTATTTTAGAAACATCAGGAAAACTGTTTAAAACGGGATCTTCCACTGTGATGCTCCTGGGGTTTAAGTACATTTAGAATTGAAAGAAGGGCTAGTTTGAACACAAAGATGTGCTTCACTGGGTTGAAGTTTTGTAAGAGATGCGATGTGCTTTAAATATAAAAAAGCAGGGACAAAGTTCAATTGTAATACGAAACAACCAGGAATAGGCTTATTTAATTGATGATACGTTAAGTAATCCTTTTTTAAAGAACATATCGTACAGATATTCCACTTACAAGCAGCTGAGACTAGGCCCTGACTAGTAGTTTTTGTAAGCTTGTGCGCTCGTCTGGATATCGCCAGCCCTGTATTATGGCTCAGCCTTTGATGTAACTTGTGTCCATACGGTTTCGATCCAAAGACATATATATATGATGACCGTTGTATAATTGTATTTTTATCGGCAAAGGAATGTCAAAAGTGAATATAGTTTTATCAAAGAAAAATAATAGCCTTTTTCTGGATGTATTAGGTCAAGAGCTATTGGCCATATATCCTGCATTTTTTAATCAAATTGACTTAGTATTAGAAATATTTGCGCATTATTATAAACATTTTTTGAAGGGAGGAACAAATAACGGTTTCCTACCCACTTTTCCAGTTGGGGGAAATGTCTTTTGTTCCCGGAATTTTCGCAACTGCTCTGGGTTAGTTAGTTAGTTAGATGAGGTTTAACGGCCCAGTTTACAACCAATTGGTTCAAGTCGAGCCGGCCCCGGCCTTTTTTCCAGTTGTGGCTCACTGGCTTGTTTTCCCTTACTCCATTGCTTATGCGGAGCATCACGCACAACGGCAGAAGGTTCCATTTTTTAAGTCTTTGGTATGACTCGACCCGGGAATCGAACCCGGGCCTCCCGCGTGAGAGGCGGATGCTCTGGGATAACATACCGTGTAAGTAATGGGCTACGGTATAATTAAAAATGGGTTGTGGATATGTCATAGGTGTAATATATTGTAGGTACATGTGGCTGACGAAAGTAGGGGAATGTTTTATGAAATGGATAGAATTGCACTTTAACTACAAAGAAAAATAAGGTGCAATAAAATGTTTTAAATAAAGCTGCTTTCTTCGGCGCGCTTTGCGCCCATTTGTTTTACATGTTGTATCATATTCACTTCCAAAATAATATCTTTCGTGTTCCATAGCTTCGTGCAAACTTTTCCATTATCATTGTAGCCATTTAGAAGCAAAACCCACTTTACTTTCATACGAAGGACCTCCTATTTTGAGTCAGGCTTTTATTTAAATGGTCAAAAACTGATTTTTATGATCTTTTTAGTGCACGTCCGATCAGTTTTAAGATAGTGAAATGCTTCATTCTAATGCTTTTAATTCTTTACATGCAACAATGCTTCGGGGAGTTGCCCAGGTTCCCCTCCCACTTTCAGACATAAAATCCCACCCTTAAGGACAGTGGAGCATTGAACATAGTTCACATAAACCTTTTGTACAATCTGGGCATTATTAACATGACTTGATATACCTAAAAATGATCAGCTCGAAACAATGAATTCCGGCAGGATTAACCAGCTTCGAATACAGACTTATTATCACTTACATAATTATACTTATTATTGTATTGATAAGAATCTTGGAAATATTTCTTAAACTCTCATAAACCTTTAATAAGTTTAAAAGTAAAAATTCAAGAAAATCATAACCAAAATGTTCAGATGACACCAAATCCGCTGTAATTCAACTCACCAGTTTGACAAGAGAATGGTGGATAGAGATCTACCCACTGTGGGAGACATCCGCCGTTTTTACACAATCCCGACTCCACATTACATGTATCATTATAACAGTGGCACTCGCTGGAGCACTGAGGTCCAAATACATTTCCCTCGCATTCTAAATGTAAAAAATTTGAACGTTAGTGTGATCATGATATCGGCAAATACAATACAAATTACCCTGGTAAATGACGTAAATACCCCCTCGATAACCCGTTTCAAATAAGCAAACATGACCGCTGATGAAAAAAAGAAAGTATGATTTTAAACACAATTTCTACTTTACATTCTTTTGGTGAATTTGCGTGAATTGTAAATGCAAATCAGTGATACGGTATCAGAAATTAACACGATGTTCCCCGTCATACATTCTGCCATTTATTAATACATTGCTTTTGTCAGTGTTATGACGGACTGATAGGGTAAGCATAACCCAAAGGGCCTTGAGAACGATTAGTAATTAAACCAGAAAGCCCAACGGCTTAGTCATTCCTTGCTAAATGGGAATGATTTGTTTTACTGACTCGGTTTATCTCTCAAATTTACACTTCTTGACTTTTTCATTTTTTACGATGTTTTCATATCCTGACCTCTGCTGACCTGATATGACCTTTGAACTCTATCAAAAAGGGAATAACAAAAAATGATAAAAAAGAACATATCCTAGGAGGGTATTGAACCTGGGACCGATTGCGTGAAACTGAACACTTATCCACTAGGCCATCAACTAACTCATTCAGCACAGAGTATTTCTAATCATCCTAAAATCACGGCATCCTTTATACGTGCTTGTAATTAGGTAATTCAAATAATAATAACAAGAGGGCAATCCACGGAGTTGCTTATCTCATCGCTAGCACACGCACTGAGCGGGGACAGCTCTCTATTCCGACGTCTCTGTGTTCCAACGTCTCTATGTTCCGACAACTCTCCGTTAGGGTTAATGTCAGGCTGTAGGGTTAGGCTATAGGGTTAGCTTAGGGTTACGTTTACTTACGAAATCGGAACATCGAGACGTCGGAACATAGAGGTGTAACCCACTTAACCATATATCTCGAAGACGCACGTCAATGTGGAATCCAAAGATATGATAAGTATAGATACCCAACTCCTCAACCCATATTGTTACGGAAGTCGACTCCTCATAGAGACGCAAATATCGGGACGAATAAAGTGTTGATTTGACATATGTGCTTTTCTATTCGGTGATGTGAGTATAATAAAGGTACGCATTACAGAAGATGCCATTGTTAAAATAGCGTGGCTTGTATACACCGAGTACGATTCTATAAGCCTTTTATTCGGTATACTTGACGCACACTTCTGCGTGCTCGGAAAACGAACGTGCTACTTACTTTCTGCTGAGAGTGCGTGAGAAATGTGAACGTGCGTAATTTGAAGTAGCACACGTTAATTATATTTAAGATGAATACGCAAAGAAATGCATTCTGCATGAATATACTACGCGCAGGCACATCAAGCTAGTAATTTTGAATTTGATTCATAAATATGTTCTTAGTTTCGTAGGCATATTCCGCACACTTCCGCCATGCCCGATATTTGCGTCCCCATGAGGATTCACTTTCCATTACAATGTCGGGAGAAGTTAAATATCTTTTTTTGCAATATCTTTAGTAACAATACTTAACAAACATCAACTTTAATCCCCAGTGAACACTAGACATATGTTAAAACCATTGACGTTTACTACTGGGTTCTATGAGACATGCGTTATCCAGTTATGGGCAGCGCGACCAATTCATTTGTACATGTTGCGCGCGATACGTTTGGCGTCCATTATGGCTGACGCTGTCATGTTGTCACATGTAGTTGTGACGTCAGTGGAGAACCTCGAGAACGGATTACCGCGCGAGGGATTGCCAGGCACTAAAGGGCAAAACTCACAGTAAGTAAGCGTATTTATGGTACACGCGCGCGGCTTAACCATAGATACTACTGTGACACAATGGACGGGTACTATTCAAATCCAAAGAGACGCGCTATCTTGCCTTTCAAAAGCAGAGATGCGCGATCACCAGTGTGACCGCTTTGGAGGCTTCTGCGCGCATGTTGTTTTCCCTACACTCGCCCTTTTGTTGTTGCGCAAAAAGGACATTCTCAGTGCGCTATGCAGAAAATCTGTGCACATAATATGATGTGCATGCTTAGGCGCTAGTATGCACATCATTGGAATGGACGGCCAATACTTGTAACAAGCGCGTCTACGCTCTGTCATTTACGTTGCTATCAACAATGTTAAGCAGTCATTGCGTATCGAGACGGTATTCACAATACAACCCACGCCATTCACTAAGAATAGGGAGCTTGCACCAAAGGTCAATATGTCAAATTCAGCTTACGCAGTAGTTGTTCTGGAGGACAGCGCGCCATTGGTTTACTTCATGACCTAACGACCGCGTGTGTTGTTTGTCCTCCAGAAGGTGGTTGCGTCAGTTGACTTTTGCACGCGTGCAAGGTCCCTATACACTGGACCACTCCTAAAGGTGCGTTGATTTGTTATGTGCTTACTACCGTGACTGGGAAGCAATTCGTGCAGCCTCGGTTTTAAACAAGCAGTATAGCGGGCGTCAAGTTATATCATACACAGAGCTAGTGAAAAATGTGTTTTGTGTATATCACGCGCAGGCTCACCATGCTTTTCTTGTAAAGTTCTGCATAATTGATTAATGCGTTCTTCGTCT